>PVJN01021320.1:0-34824 GCA_004026805.1 Lasiurus borealis | reverse complement strand
ATCATAATTAAAATACCAAGAGCAAAAGACAAAGAGAGAATATTAAAAGCAGCAAGAGAAAAACAGTTTATTACCTACAAGGGAGCACCCATACGACTCTCAGCTGATTTCTCAACAGAAACCATGCAGGCCAGATGGGAGTGGCAAGAAATATTCAACGTGATGAATAGCAAGAACCTACAACCAAGAATAATCTATCGAGCAAGGCTAACATTCAGAATTGGAGGGCAGATAAAGAGCTTCACAGAGAAGAAAAAGCTAAAGGAGTTCATCAACTCCAAACCAGTGTTATATGAAATGCTGAAGGGTACTCTTCTAGAAGAGGAAGAAGAAAGAGGTAAAAGCCAAAAAATTATGAACAAAATCATATCTATCAACAAGTGAATCTAAAAATAAGTGAATTAAAAATTTGATCAACAGAATAAACTGGTGAATATAATAGAATCAGGAGCACAGAAAGGGAGTGGAGTGTTAATTCTTAGGGGGAAAGGAGTGAAGGGTGTACAGGGAGAGACTGGAAAAAAATCATACACCTATGGATGAGATCTTTGGGAGGGAGCTAAGGGCAGAGGGAGGGGTGGGAGCTGGGTGGAGGGGTGCTATGGAGGGGAAAAAAAAGAAACAAATGTAATAATCTGAATAATAAAGATTTAATTTAAAAAAAAAAAGAACTTGCAAAAGGGTCCAAAAACAGCCCATATTTGGGAGACAAAAAAGGTAAAAACATGTAAATAGGGAAAATTCCTCCATGTTGGGGCCCAGAATTTGAGAGACATTTTCTCTGGACCCGCGTGAAATAAATGTAACTTCAAACTCTCTGATCATTGCTTGATTTATTCCGGTTCTCTGTAACAACATGACATATTGCAGATCAGCACTGTTGCAAGGAGAAATCATTTTGTAAAGAGTAAATCTTCAATCGTTTGTTGCTTCCTTAAAGAATATCTCAAGGTTATGACGTTCATTAGTTTTTAAATTGTTATTGTTTACAGCCACGCATCTTTGTGAATTAGGGATTTCTTATTATAATATGACCAAAGTAAAGTGCAGAAATAAACCAGACCCCCAGGCTGGTATCAAATTGAAATGGTTTCCCATAACCCCAAGTTCTGTTTTTTTCATTTATTAAAACAGATTGTAATTTTCATTGGCTGACTTTGCAGTGTGTGAGTAAATAAGCGTGACATTATAAAGGCAATGTATACGAATATGATGTAGTTGAGCCTTGACATTTTAGAACTCTCTCTAATGCGTTGTTTGAAAGATGGGCTTAGCTACTTCTTTAGAAGTTTGAAAACAGCTTTGTAAGTGGGTCCCAGGGCTGAGGCTGCCCAAACAGCCTTCCTCCCACCCCTCACCTTTCAGCTCCTGGGAGAACCAGGCAACTACCCTGTGGAGGGCAAGGGAAGGGGCCATCGACTTCTCTGAGGCAGAAGGACCAGGGAAGCGCAGGAAGTGGCTCTGTGTCCCTCTGCACACTGGGAGCCCTGGTCTCAGAGGCTTCAGGTCCCTGTCGCTATCCACCTCACAGAGGGGCCTGCTCTGCCTCTGGGAAGAACATCCCGTGTGCCCATGTACTGGCTGCTGGGACGGGGACAGGCCTATCTCCAGGGCTTGGAGGGGAATTCTGAAGGAACAGAGGTGAAAGGAAGCCTAGCCTCCAGTGCCTCCAGGACAAGGGGAGGCACAAATAGACCTTTCTTCCTCTAGAGATCATGCCCAGCCAGTGCTGGGTCAGCTGTGGGCTCCTGGGCTCGGTGCTGACGTCATGCCTGGCCAGTGCTGGGTCAGCTGTGAACTCCTAGGTCTTTATGCTCCTTTTTGCTCACTTAACAAATGTAGATTGGGTACAGCATGCTGGGCTACCTCCCCTAAGGTTCCTACAGCCATGCTTGCCCTGGGCTCCCTAAATCCCACCCCTAACGCTTCTCTTGATTCTGGATTTCCCCAGATACTGTCCTGCCGGATGACTTCCCATCAAACTGGAACTTCTTGGAAACCAGGCTCTTACCCCGACCAAAACTATCTGGTCCCTCTCGTCGCCTTAACACACCCGGTCTTCCCCTGCCTCCTCCTAGAGGTCACCTTGACTTCCTCATGTTAAATCCTTGGCTTTCGGAAAGCCCTGCCGCCTCTCAAACCACCGGCCACACTCTTCATGCTTGAGAGACGCCTTTCTTCTGCAGATCACCTCCTGCCTCTCCCGCCAGCTCCCTGACCAGGTCTAGGCCTGAAGTCTAGATCCAAGTGGTCTCTTCCTGGGGCCTCTCTCCTGGCCTGGCTGTCTCCTCCCTGAATCTCCACTCTGTGTGTGTCCATGTCCCAATCTCCTCTTCTCATGAAGGTGCCAGTCCTGTGGGGTCAGGCTCACTCTCATGACTCCATTTTAATTTCCTTACCGCTGTAAAGGCCCTCTCTCCAAAAACAGATTCACTCTGAAGCCTGGCCTTAGGGCTTCAACGCACACATTTTGAGGGGGACATAATTTAGTTCATAACAAGGGTATTTCTGATTTTCTTCTTGATCTTTTAACAATTCTTTCCTATAGCCATTTCTAAAGCTTCATGTATTATTGAGTAAACGATTTTATCAATTTCATTTTTAAATTATAAAAGTAATATATCTCATTAAAAATAAAAAATAATAATAACATTTTCTTACTGTTGGAAGGAAATATTAATAACAGGATATGATTAAGAGCTCGAAGTTGTTGTTTTTTAATTATGGATGAAAGGGGCCACATGCTGTCCTGACAAGCTCAGGGGAGGCCTGCATGGCGATCTTGCAAACCCAGAACCTAAAATGACCACAAAGGATGGCCTGAAAATTAAACTTTAACTAAACGCAGTTATGGTGGGCAGTTACCTCCTAAGCTGGTATCTTTACTGACAAGGTCAACCTTTACCTTAACTGAGCCTATTGTCCTTTTGCATCCATGATAACATATCATTAAAATGTCAGGGTAGCCGAAAACAGTTTGGTTCAGTGGCTAGAGCGTTGGCCTGCGGACTAAAAGGTCCCGGGTTCGATTCCAGTCAAGGGATGTATCCTGGTTGCGGGCATATCCCCAATAGGGGGTGTGCAGGAGTCAGCTGATTAATGTCTCTCTCTCATAGCTGTTTCTAACTCTCTATCCCTCTCCCTTCCTCTCTGTAAAAAATCAATAAAATATATATTTTAAAAAATGTCAGGTTAACTTGTAACTTCCCTTTTTTCCAGACCCCTTGGGACACAAGCTAATGTGCCTGGGCACCAGGACAGAGACCACAATTTCCTTCATTGTTGTTAATTGCTGACTGTTAACTACCCTTCACCCACCTAAGTAAAAGAAGCCTCTATCATTTGACTTTTTATCCAATCCCCCTCTTTGCTTCCTCCCACCTCCCTAAGCTATCACCAGTGCATTTCATGTAACCCACCTTCCTCTCCTCCTTTGACTGTTATGTATAAAACAATGTGAAAACCCACCAATCTCTGGAGCATTAACCAATCCACTGAGATTCTGCTTCCCAGCAATTGTCAACAGTTTGGCTCAAATAAGCTCACAAAAATTCTTTACAGGTTTCAATGTTTTTACATTAACAAAATGTTGTTTTATTTTATTTTTTGCACTCCATCTGGATTAGTTATATTCTTTTAATTTTATTTTTTAGTTACAGTTCGCATTCAATATATTTTTGTATTAGTTTCAGGTGTACAGCACAGAAGGTAGACATTCATATAGGTTACATGGCATTCTCTCCAGTCATCCCAGTGCCACCTGGCACCACAGGCAGTTACTATGTATTCAGTGTTCTTGACTGAGTTCTAAGACCAAATTCCCAAAGTGCTGGCAAGCATCTCCCCTTGATGGCTCCTATCTCACACAGTGTTTTCTCCACACTATCTTACTTCTACTCCTCATCTGTTCACCTAAATGTCTCACAACTCTTTCAATTACTTCTCTCCTCAGCCCCACTTGTAGGAAATAGGCTGCATGGTCAATCTTCAGCATGGTGGACATCTGATGGAATTTCCCAGGCAAGCAGAATGTAGGAGGAGGAAAGAGGATGACAAAGAACTGGGCTCCTGGGCCAGCATCCTGGTGGAAACCCTCAGCTTGACAGGGGAGGTGGAGCAGCTAGCAAGGCCTCAGCCCAGTATTCTTAATAGCCCCCTGGGAGACAGCAAGACCCAGGCAACATACAAGGAAACAGGTAACCCCACAGTACCAGCCAATGAGGACCCGCAGTGGGGACTGAGTAACTAGGCTGTGTTTGTTGCCCTTGGTGTGCCTGGACAATGGACACACCTCTCAGGAGTATATCGAAGTCTCATTTTTCACCATGCTTCTGTCTCCTCAGAGTCTGCCATTTGAAGTCAGACAGGTGAGCCACTCCAGGTCCAAACATTCTGTCAGTCCTAGATGTGCCCTTCTCAAAGACTGCCGACAGAACTTGCAAGATCCAGCTCAAAATTTGTGGGGCTTTTTATTCAAAATCTATTAAGAATTTCAAGGGAGTAAGAGCTGAGCATTAAACTCAGCACAGGCTCCGGTGCATGCCCCTAGGTGTGAGGCCAAGGCCTGGGAACCAGCCAGACTGCCAGTATCCCTCCCACTCACCCCTCAGCGCACCCCATGAGGTTCTGGGGACCCTCATGCTAACTACTCCCCACTCCACCATCAGCCAGGCCAGGCTAACTCAGTGGCATCAGCATCTGGTCTCCTCTGCTCAAAGCTGCTGCCTTTTCCTCATTTCCTACCAGGTAGGCACAGACTCTTCAGGTCAGCATTTCAGGCCCTAATTTCCTGACTTGACTCCTACTCGCACCTCAACCTGACACAAAACTTGAGGTGGATGTTCTAGTTATTTCCCCCTGGCTGTTCTCTGCACAGCAATCTCCGGTCTTTCTCTCTAAAATCCAACTCACGGAATGTGGGTCATTCGAACCTTCACAAAGGTCCAGGCCAACCTCTTCCCTAGAGTGTTTCCTGGTCTCTGACCTGCTGTCAGCCCCACATACCCAGGCACCACTGCAGGCTGCTCCCCCTACTTACCCACCCCCTCCCCCGTAGGCTCTGTCACTGTCCCCTCATGGCTGAGTTGCATGAGCTCATTTGCACTGGCAAGTGGTGAATCCAGATTCAAACCCACAGTCTGGCTCAGTCATGCTGCTTGTGGGCTTGTGCAGCTGGCATCTGTGCATTGCTCTTGGGCCCACATGAGAGAGCTCCCGGCCTCTAGGCTCACGGGAGGCAACCGTTGGAGGAAACAGATCCTTTTCCTCTCCACTTCCTTGAGCACTTGCTGTGTCCACACTCAGGATGTGTATGTGAGAGGGAAGGGAGCCTGAATACTGGGTAGCCCAGGAAATCCCAGGGACAAATGCATGACTTTACTCAGTCAATTAAGGTTTCTTTGGAGAGACAGGGACCCCTTTCAAAAGCTGAGTGTGGGAGGCGGAGCCAAGTTGTCAGTCATGCTTGCAGAGAACTGAAGACTTGGGCCCTTCTGGGTGCACCTTCCTTTCCAGGAGCCTGTGTTGGAGGGAGGCCCAGCCTCTCATAATTGTCCTTCCTTTGGATTGGTGTTAACCTGTCTCCACCTTACTCCCTGCCCCAGACAAGGCAACCAAAGAGTAAAGGAAGAAACCAGATTTCTCTGCCTCCCAGTCTCTCATTTCCACCAGCTCTAGGAGCCAGCACCTCCAGACATCCTGGGCCCAAATGGAAACTTCTCTTCAATCCTTCTTCGTCCCTTTCCTGCCAAAGAGCCAAGTTCGGAGTAGAAACTGAGGAAGGTTGTGGAGAGTGGTACATGTTCAAGAAAAAGTTGGAAAATGTGCAGCCGTAATATGTGCCATGAAAAATATTCAGTGGTAGAGACATGCCCATCCTGTGTTATTACCTGAGGGGAAGCAGCCACAGAGCAGGTGTATAACAGGGCTCCATTCTCATATTTAAACAAATGTGTGTATTATCAAATATCCATAGATATTTGAGGAAATATGTATTGAAAAAAAGATATACTTCCCTAATACATTCACCAAGATGTTTTCAGTGCTTGTAGGTAGGTAGTAAGTTTTAGATGAAATTGTCTTACTTTTTAAGAAACATTTCAATGTCTGCAGTCAAGGACCACTTTGGTCATGTTTGTGTTGAGTCAGAACCTTAGGGGAAATTTTCATGTGGCACTGGGTTTGGCCCTCTGGTGTCCCTGTTCCTCCGGTGACCACCCAAGAACTACTGGGAGGAGGAAGGGGGACCAGAGGCTACAAAAGGCAGAACTCACCAGGAGTTACCACTTCCCCTTGGGCAGGAATTCCAGGGCTGACAATCGTACAACCAGGAGGAAAGAGAATTGAGCAGAGCTCTCCTGATTCAACATCTTGTGTTTTTATCACAGAGCTCAGTTCCTTTGTTACTTTTTGCCACACTGGGGTGGTGTCAGTCCAGAGCTTACTGGCGGTCCCCTCTTGGGTCTGCTTGAGGTAAGACAGTGGTCGACAAATTCATTAGTCAACAGAGCCAAATATCAACCGTACAACAATTAAAATTTCTTTTGAGAGTCCAATTTTTTAAACTTAAACTTCTTTTAATGCCACTTCTTCAAAATAGACTCGCCCAGGCCATGGTATTTTGTGGAAGAGACACACGCAAGGGGCCAAAGAGCCGCATATGGCTCAAGAGCTGCAGTTTGCCGACTACTGAGGTAGGGACTGGGGAGATAATTCACAACAGTCCTTCTACCCTGCCAGCCAGTGCCCTCTCTCTGGCCCTCTTGTTCCTTTACTTCAAAAACCTGTCACCTGCCCTGCTCCTGACCCCTCTTCTGCCCCCTGCAACCTTCCCAGCACAAGCTGGCATATTGTAGACATCCTAAAAGTGCCCAGGGCTTCACACTCTCCGCACCACACTCTGATTCCACCTCTCCTGAGACGGAGTTCTCTTCAACACTCCAGCCCTTCTCAGCCATGCTCACATCCAGCTTATGGGAACAGGAGGGTAGCACTCAAACAACACCCACTCCCATACTACAACATTCCCCAGCTGCAGATAAAAGGAATAAGGGAGAAAAGCATGAACACTATGAAAATAAGCCCAGAGTGACAAAGTAGGATACTGTCCCACTTGTCCCTGCCCACCATCAGGCCTGAGACGAGTCTGGTCATTACTCGAGATTGCTCATCCAGGTAGGATTGTTCCCACCCACTCCCTCAGGCCATCCATCCCTCTTCATAAATTCTCCTCAGCCCATTTCAACCCACAGAAGCTGCTAGTGACAATGCTCGTATTATGATTCCACTCTTCATCTTCTCTTCTCCCAGACACATAACTCTGAGAACAGAGACCATATTTTTGGATGCATTAAATGCATTGGACTGAGACCTAGGTACAACAACCTTGGTGGTAATAAGACCTTAGGCAACTAGCTTGAACTCCCCCAAAGGCTTGCTTATCTTTCTGTGATTAGGCAGCAGTAATCTCTCCATCACAGGACTGCTATAATGACAAATATATAGGGTTCCAGGAAGTCAGTTATTTCCCCAACATTTGACAACCTGTCATCCTTCACAATACCTAGAAGAGGGCCTTTCATGAGTTGATGTTCAGTAAATGTTTGCTGATTGATTAATTGACAGACTGTGAGTTACCCTCCACTCCCCGCTGAATCTATATATCTTAGTAAGTTTGCCCTTAGGAAGTATTATGGAAGGGTTTGGATGTATACTTTGAGAGGAACAAGAAATTGGGGATAACTATTGCTGATTTTTTTTTTAATCCTCACCTGAGGATATCTTTTCCATTGGTGTTTGTTTGTTTGTTTTAGAGAGAGTAAAAGGGAGGGAGAGAGGTACAGAAAGAGAAAAACATTGATGTGAGAGAGACACATCAATTGGTTGACTCCCACATTTGCCCGTTGGGACCAGGGAACAAACCTGCAACCAAGGTATGTACCCTTGACTGGGAATAGAACCCACAACAATTCGGTGCACAAGCCAATGCTCTAATCACTGAGCTGGCTAGGGCAACTATTGCTAATTTTTATGTAACGATTCATCTATAAAGTAGTGTAAATTTTTTTGTTCCATGAGTTTTCCTATACCCAGATAAAAATAACATGTTTGAGACAAAATTTATGCCAGCCAGTCTTAATGGAATAGGACTTGTATGAGCAATTAATAGTCTCTTCCACAAAAGATTTAGAAAAATCTGACCTGTCTGATAGAAAGTAGGTGTATGGGTCAAGGATGTGGCCAGAAGAAGATGGCACACTCAACAGGAGTAAATTAAAGAGTTTGTTAAAAGGCTTTTCATTTACAAATGGTTAGGAGAGAACAAAAAGAAAAGGTGAAATCCTCCAGGTTACAGCAACGGGGAGCTTTTTCTATCCTAGATCCAAAGGAGTAAAAGGAAGTAGGAGTTTTTTTGTTACCAGCAAGAGCTGGACCTGTCAGAGAAAGGCCTCCTGACATGAGCTACAGTCTCCATTAGAGTAATTCAACCTGCTCAGATGGAGCTGGTGGGACCAATAGCCCAATCTTTCTGTCCACTGTCTTCAAATATACCACTGGGGCTTCCATTGGCCCAAGCTAATCAAACACCAAAGATCTTGGGGCAATGCTGGCAATCCTTTGAGGTTAGCCCCTTAGACACAGAGCAGGGTGGAGAGTGGATCTAAAAGGGAAATGGAGAGACAGAAAACCAAGATGCTGGTATAGGTAATCACAGGTACTTGCTGCCTCCCCCAACCACATCAAAATTACAACTAAAATAAAGAACAATCATCATGCAGAGTCACCTGAGAGCTGGCTGAATAGAAGTTCTATAACTAGAGAAGTAAAGAAGAAAGCATACTGAGACCATTAGAAGGGACGGAGACATGGAATGGGCTGGTCTGCATGCATATGTGGTGCACTTTTAATCAGGAGGGAGAACATCTCTGTGGAGGCTGTCTGTGTGAAACAAGAGTCCCAGAACCACACCAGACCCCCAGCCCAGGGTTTCAGAGCTGGGAAGAGAAGTCCCCTTAACTTCAGGTTGAAAAACCAGCAGGGATTGTGGCTGGGTGACACCAAGGCTGCTGGAGACCCACGTGTTCCTTTTAAAGGGCCAGCCCACTTTATTTGGACTCCCAGAACCAGGTGAATTTGTGGGACCCAGAAACATACAAAGAGGAACTGGATTGTCTGGTATTGGGACAGGAACTCAAGAGTACCTTTATCCCAGACTGGGGGTACTTGTAGGGGTCATTGTTCCTGTGATGGTACCTTCCTGATCACAAGGCTGACTGGCAGCCATGTCTGAGTCTGAGCCTACTGTTCATGCTGCCCTGGAGTTTCCCTGAAACCTGACCCCATCCAATTTGCATCTCCATCCAATCTGTTTGCAATGACTTTTTCAAATAAATGGCCTATCCTTGGTCAGGCTTCAGACTTTGCTAAAATCTCTCAAACAAGCCTCAGGTGGTGTCAGCATGCCCCAAACCACTCAATAAAAGGCCCAAGACCCAGCACTAGTATCAGCCTGCCTTGCCTGGACACCTCTAAGTGCAATATAAAAAGCTCCTGCCAGGTGGCCCCAGGCAGCGACTGACTTTGCACCTCCCTGGAGGCTTGAGAGCCAATTCACCCAGTGGATAGCTTCACACCATAGCAGATTACAACTCTATACATCCACAAGCGACACACTCAGGAGGCAGACTCAGTGAGCACAAAAGCTTCACTGAAGCAAGTCCTGTTCCATAAGGGTGTCTTCCTGTATAGCAGTTCTCCCACTGTAGTTGCAGCTGGTCCTCACAGCCAGTTGGCCTGGAAGTCAAGTCCTCTCAGAGATGACAATAGCAATCAAGGCTCAACTACAACAAGAGTGTGTTCACAGCTCACAAAGGGGCACACCTAGAGTGCCCCGATCAGGTGACTGGGGAGGCTAAGCCATTGGGCCCTACAGGACACCTACTACACAAGGCCACTCTACCAATTGCAAGAGATAGAGATATAGCAGCTCTACCTAATACTAGAAACAAACACAGGAGAGAGCCAAAATGGGTATACAAAGAAACATGTCATAAATGAAAGAAATGGAAGTGAGCAAACTACTGATACAGAGTTATAAGGTTACTCAAAGATCTTCATGAGACTTTAAGAATCTTAGTGAGAATTTCAAAGACATTAAAAAGGGACAGTCAAAAATTAAGGATACATTAACTGAAATAGAGAATATTTTACAGGGATTCAACAGTAGAGAAGAGGATTCCAAGAATCAAATCAATGATTTGGGATTTGAGGAAGCAAAACACAGCCAATCAGAAGAGCAAAAAGAAAAAAGAATCCAAATATATAAAGATAGTGTAAGGAGCCTCTGGGACTAAAGTGTACTAAAATTCATATTATGGGGGTACTAAAAGAGAAGAGACAGAGCAAGGTATTGAAACACTATTTAAAGAAATAATGACATAAAACGTCCCCTACCTGGTGAAAGAAATAGACTTGCAAATCCATGTAGCACAGAGAATCCCAAACAAGAGGAACCCAAAGAGGCCCACACCAAGACACACCATAATTAAAATGCAAGGATTAAAGACAAAGAAAAAAAATCTTAAAAGCAGCAAGAGAAAAGCAGTGTTACCTATAAGAGAGTCCCATACAATTTCAGGTCAGCTGATTTCTCAACAGAAACTATGCAGGCCAGAAGGGAGGGGCAAGAAATATTCAAAGTGATGAGTAATAAGGACCTACAACCAAAATTACAGTTGTACCTCGAGATACGAGTTTAATTCGTTCTGTAACCTTGAGGCGTGGGAAACTATGAGACACTCGAGTCGCAGTAAACTGCTGGGTCGTGTGCAGCCGGCCGATCCTTGCGATTACTCCTATCTCAAATGTTGCTCATATTTCAAAGCAAAAATCACTCGCTCAATGGCTCGTATCTCAAAAATCTCGTATGTTAGGGCACTCGTATCTCGAGGTACCACTGTACTCTATTCAGCAAAGCTATCATTTAGACAAGACCTTCACAGACAAGAAAAAGCTAAAGGAATCCATCACCACCAAGCCAGTATTCCATGAAATACTGAAGGATATTCTTTAAGAAGAGTAAGAAGAAGCAGAAGAAGAAAAAAATTTTTAAAAATATGAACAATAAAATGGCAACAAATAGATATCTATCAACAATTGAATCTAAAAAATCAAGTAAATGGACAAAATCTAATGAACAAAATAAAATGGTGAATAAAATTGAATCAGAGGCATGAAAGCATGGAACATAGTGACAATCTCAAAGAGATGGGGTAAGGGTAGGGGGAGGGAAGAAATTAACCAAAGATCTTACCTATGGACTCAGATAGTAGGGTGGTGAAGGTTTGGGGCAAGGCATGAATTGAATGGAGATGGGTAATGGGGAGGGGGAGGATATCTGTAATACACTCAACAATAAAGTTTTTTTTTAATGTTAAATAAAAGGGAAATGGAAAATATCCAGTAGAATGGGAAAGGGGAAAATCAAATCAAGAAAAATTAATAAGAAATAAGAATACTGATTCTCGGAGGCACGCAGCCCACGCCGCACACCGGTGGTATCCTGGCCATGGCGATGGGGGGAGGAGGTGGTGGCGGCGTCCTGAAGCAGGAGGACTCGGTGCTGTTCCAGCGCAGCGCTGGCCAGAGTAATGATTCTGACATTTGGGATGATACAGCACTGATAAAAGCATATGATAAAGCTGTGGCTTCATTTAAGCATGCTCTAAAGAATGGTGACATTTCTGAAGCTTCAAAAGGCACACCTAAATGAAAACCTGCTAAGAAGAATAAAAGCCAAAATCAGAACACCACAACTCCCTTGAAGCAGTGGATAGTTGGTGACAAATGTTCGGCCATTTGGTCAGAAGATGGCTGCATTTACCCAGCTACCATTGCTTCAGTTGACTTTAAGAAAGAAACCTGTGTTGTGGTTTACATTGGATATCGAAATAGAGAGGAGCAAAATCTGCCTGATCTTCTTTCTCCAATGTCTGATATAGCTAATAATATAGAACAGAATGCTCAAGAGAATGAAAGTTAAATTTCGACAGATGAAAGTGGGAACTCCTCCAGTTCTCGTGGAAACAAATCAAATAACATCGAGTCAAGAGCTGCTCCATGGAACTATTTTCTCCTTCAACCACCCCCCATGCCAAGATCAGGACTGGGACCAGGAAAGCCAGGTCTAAAATTTAATGGCCCACCACCACCACCACCACCACCCTTCCTATTATGCTGGCTGCCTCCGTTTCCTTCTGGACCACCAATAATTCCCCCACCTCCTCCTATATGTCCAGATTCTCTTGACAATGCTGATGCTTTGGAAAGTATGTTAATCTCTTGGTACATGAGTGGCTATCACACTGGTTACTATATGGGTTTCAAACGAATTCATACAGTATTCCTTAAGAAGTTCAGCTCTCTCCCAAGGAGATGGGTGTTTTGATATGCCCTGGTCGATGTGAACAGTTTTCATCTTTTCTTCATGAGCACTTGGTTGAATGGCACAATCTTCTACATTGACTTTTGTTGTATGTGACTTGTGCTTAAGTAACCAGCCAGGTATTTGTAGGAAATAACCAGTTTGAATAACTGAACAATGGAAATGCGAGTAATTAAAATAACTCAAGGTCACATATAGTCAGAAAAGTCAATCTGTCAATACATTTGTATATTGTAACTTTCTTAGTAAGTCTGTTAAGCTTTTACAGATGCCTTTAAAAATAAATGATAAATATTTTTTAATCTTGAAAAAAAAAGAAATAAAAATACTAAAAAATAGATGATAGAAATAAATCCAAATAGTTTAGTAATTAACCCCAATAAATGTAAAGAGATTAAAGAGTGTCTCAGATTGGAAAAGTAAAAAGACAAATGACCACAATGTGCTTTAAAGTAGACATATATAAGCATAAGGATATTGAGAGGTGAGAAAGTAGAGAAAGATGTCCATGTGAACTCTGAGCGAGGAGGCTTTCCAACACGATTCAACTCAAGGTGAAAATTTCAATGTAAATGAGGAAACCAATACACTAAGAAGATATAAAATCATGAAATAATGTTTAATAATATAATTTTAAAAGATATAAAGCTAAAATTTATGGATTTACACTGAGAAAGGGACAAATATGCAGTCATAACAGGAGATTTTACAGCAAACTTCTCAGAAACTGACAGTAAGAAGACCAAAAGTTATAAATAACTGAGGCTTCCAAACTTAACAAACCTTTAATACAGGCTAACTTCAGTAGACAACATAGATTCCTGCCCTTTCAAGTAAATAATGTACTTTTTTTCATTAACAAATGAAACATTTTCACAACTTGATGACACTAGGCTACAAAGGAGGTTTCAACAAATTTCAATGAATCAATGTCATAAAGACTATCACATCCTCTGATCACAATGCAGTATATGTAACTATTAGAAATCAGCAAAAAGGTATCCAAACCATTTCCTTATCTGTAGCAGGTCTTCCAATAATATAATTTTGTAATAATGTTGATGAAAGAAAAAAACTGATTCCCAGAGAGAATCAGTGTGGAGTTTGCACTCAGTTCCCCCAGCACCCCAAAGCTGTGCACAAGAGGAAAATGAGGTGCCTGCATTGTCTCAGTCTGAGTAAGTGGTGGGGAGTGTGGATGTGGCCCTGAGATTAGGCCCCATTGATAGGCCCAGAGACACTGACTGGCATAGAAAGAGATCAATCAGAACCAAATCTGGGTCAACTGTGAGGAGCCAATGGCTGCCTAGTAAGCAGAGATTTAGATGCTGACTGGCATAGAAACCAACCAATCAAAATAAAATTGGCCAACAGGGGAGGGAAGTTAGGGGTGATCAGGCAGGCAGAGGCAGTTGGGGGCCACCAGGCCTGCAGGGAAGGGCAATTGGGGGTGAGATCAGGCTGGCAGGAAGCTGTTAAGTGTTAATCAGGCTGGCAGAGAGTAGTTAGGTGGTGATCAGGCAGACAGGCGAGTGGTTAGGAGCCAGTCCCTGATTGTGAGAGGGATTGGGTCTACACTGACAGTCAGACATCCCCTGAGGGGTCCCATATTGGAGAGGGTGCAGGCTGGGATGAGGGACACCCCCACCCCAGTGCATGAGTTTTGTGCACCAGGCCTCTAGTATGCTTTTTTTTTTTTATGCAATGTGCAGCAATTTATAAGGTGCTCTTTCTTGTTGCTATAGCTATTTTTACTTACTTTGTGCTTGGTACATAATAGGTGGTCAGTAAATGGTTGATGAATAAACAAATGAGTGAATGTTCAAGAAATTTTCCATTTTCTGGCAGGCAAGTTAAAAATGTGAAAATACAAAACAAATAAAATAATTTTAATATCAGACTTTTCTTAATTCACTAGATTCAGCATATTATCACTTCAACATATAATCAATACAAAAAATCATTGAGAGATTTTACATTCTTTTTTCCTACTAAGCCTTAGAAAACTAGTATGTATTTTACACATAAAGCGCAACTCAATTCAGATGCTAAATTTTCATCAGAAACACTTTTTTTATTTTAGATTTCATAACTTTATAATAAAAATAATTTTCACATACCCAAGTTGTTCAAAACTTAAAGTTTTTCCAATAACTGGATTGGGTGTCAGTTATTAAATTTAAGTACTAACATTAAATAAAGTTTAAAATTCCGTTCTTCAGGCATGTTGGGCACCTTTTAAGTGCTGGTTAAATAAGCCTTGGGGCTGGAGCCACAGTATTGGGCAATGCAGTTTAGTCCACATACCCTGCAGCAAGGAACTGCCCTTTCGCCCTGCTGATGAATGTTAGGACACAAAACTTTCCACTCTGACCTCAATGGACAGCAACTTTCCTGCTTCCTCTACTATGAAGAAGTAAGTAGGGCTGGACTACCAATTCTCCCCTTCCACCAGCGGCCCCTGATGATTTCAATTTAACAATAACATTAACCATGCTCTTTTCTTTCTTATAACGGAAACAATAGAATAAACTCACAGCTCTGGGTTTCAGAGGCCCCAGCAGGAAAGTGGCGAGAACAGCTGTCTGTCTCTCCACAGACTGACCCGGGAGCTCCTGAGGCAGGGGGAGGAAAGCTGGGGCTGCTACCCGCCAGAGCCACCCCTTCCCGCCCCAGCTCCTGGACAGCGAGGCCTATGTGGGTGCCGGTCTGCCTGCTCACCTGTTCAGAGAGGAGGACTTACCTCAGCTAAAGAAATAAAGCACCTCAACCAGGTCATTTTTTGTACTTGGGCACAAATTCAAGCCATGCCCAGCCCTCCAGCTCCTGGCCCACAGCCGTGCCCTGGCCTCTCTGGGCTGCCCTTCCCGCCCCTGGGAAGACACTTAGAAACAGAGCTCAGGGCCCCGCCAGCACTGCCACGGGCGCGCTAGGAAGCCTGAGCAAGAATGGGGTCTCCCTGGGCATCAGGACCTTTTGGGGTGGCGCAAGAAGAATGGTATTCTGAGGAGAGCAGGGTACTTGGTGCCAAGGCTGGTAAACCCAACAGCTGTTCTCAATTCCTATTGGGATACAGTCAGAAAAAAAAAATTTTTGGCAGTCTCTATCAAAATGCTAAATGTTCATTCCCTCGGACCATAAATTCCATGTCTGAGAGCTCACCTTGAAGACCAGTGGACCGGCCTCCCTGCAGCGCATCTGCAGCTGCAAATGTTGAAACCTGCTGGAACTCCAACTAGGAGGCGCCCTACTACCACTGTGCTAGGCTGAGGGAGGCCTGCGGGCTCTGCAAACACAGCCATACCTAGTGCTAGTTTATCTGACTCCAGATAGACGTCTGGAGCGGTATAAATACAGTGTCAGCGTGTATTAGACCTATGGAACGTACTAGTGAAGGCCTCTGGGACATGGATTTAGGAAGATACTAAGTCCAGGGACTAACCCTACCCCCTGACTTTCATGATATACTTTTTGTTTTAATACTTTTTAAACTTACATTGAAAGTATGTTACTTTTTGGTAAACAAAAGCAGTCAAGATGATTCCATCTTAAAAAAAAACAAAAGAGAAAAACATGCCAAAAATGAGGAAGGTAGTGGGGATTTGAACTGATTTTAAAATTGGGTTTATCTCCTTGAGGGATTCACAATTTAGCCAGGCAGATAGATATAGATATAGATATAGATATAGATATAGATATAGATATAGATATAGATATAGATATAGATATAGATATAGATATAGATACACACACATACACACACATACCCAAATATGCAAATAGATGGAATGGCAGAACAACCAACCAAACAACCTGTAGCTATGACATGTGCTGACCACCAGAGGGCACACTCAGAACATGTGGAAGTGGGAAGCAGGTGGCAGAGCACAGAATATGGCAGGCATCAGCTGTGGCAGGATGATGGAGCAAGTGAGCAGGGGTGCCAGACCAAGGCAGGGCACTGGTCGCTGTCATCAGAGCAAGCCTCTGGTGGTTACTGAAAATTCCTTGCTCCTGTGTGCCATGGTCCAGCCAGGCACTCGTAACCACTGCTGGCACCTGACATCATTCTTAATCGCTCGTCACTGTCCAGTGGGTGCAAGCAGCTGTTGTCCCCAATCACCCCTGAGGGCTTCTCTACCTCTCCCTGCTCCTGGGGAGCAATCGGGGCGGCAGCTGCTGCTCACACCCACTGATGGCATCTGCCCAAATTGCTCCATGCCGTCAGTGGGTACAAGCAAGGCCAGTGCCATCACTGTGTGGGAGCAGCAGCAGTGGTAGGAGCAGACAGGGCTACAGGCAGACAGGGGACCAGGGACCGCAGTGAGAGGGACCAGACTGGGGACAAAGGATGGGCCAAGACCCACCCCTGTGCTTATCACAGCCTCACAGCCCACAATTCCTTTCAAGGTGTACTAATTCATGCACTGCGCCCCTAGTATTTAAAGAAAAAGGCACTATCTTGCCCTTCAAATAATTCTGTTTTCCAAATTGCTTTGTAAATTTTACTTAATTTTTTAAGTTAAATTTACTGAGAAAACATTGGTTAATAACATCATATGAATTTCAGGCATACAACTTACTAATCTGACATCTGTATTCTCTATTCTGTGCTCCCCACCCAAAGGCTAGTCCCCTTTTGTCATATATTTGACCCTCTATCCTCTTTGTCCTCTCCCAACTATGTAAATTTTATGTATGTAGGCATTTATTTATTACTAGAGGCCCAATGCATGAAATTTGTACATGGGTTGGGTCCCTAGACCTGGCCTGTGATCAGGGCTGATCAGGTTCCCTGCCTCCCAAAGTCTCCACTTCCCCACCTCCTCCTTCCCTTGCCATCTGTGCCCCATCACCACATGGTTCCCCCAACTCCCTGCTTCCTCCTTCCCTCGTTCCTTCAGTGCCCCACCACCACCACTGGTCTCCTGCCATGTTCCTTGCCACCCCCTGGTGATCAGCGCATGTAATAGTGAGCAATAGAATGCCTGGTCTCCCAGTCAAACTTCTGAGGGGACACCTTGCATGTTAGCCTTTTATATATAGATAGATAGATTTTTGTTTAGTATTTATTGGTTTCAGAGAGAAGAAGGGCAAGAGAGAGAAGTGAGAGAGAACATTTGTAGGTGCCCTGACCAGGAATCAAACCCACAATCCAGGTATATGCCCTGACGGGGAATAAAACCCATGACCTTTCAATGCACAGGTCCACACCCCCACCAACTAACTCACACTGGCCAAGGCTGTACATTTTATATTTAAGTGATTATATAAAACCTTCTTTTTACTATGTTAAAGCTTGTTGTAGCTCTTAAAGTCTCAAGGTATATTTTACTTCACTTTTTCTTTGTTCATTCAAGAAATAGTTACAATGCACCCACACCAAGGACCAGCACTGTGTGCTAAGGTAGAACCAAGAGATTTTTTATTCTGTCCTTGGGGAGCTTGAGTCTGATGGGAAACATAGGAGATGTGTCTGAAAAAATAGCAGCGCACAGGAGAAAATGATGCTAAGCACCATAAGAGATGAACGAGGATGCCAGAGCCCAGAAAGCACAGCAGGGAGACGGCAGAGGCTGTGAATGAGAGTGTAGACCCTGCTAACAAGTAACTGTCACTAAAAAACTAAGAAATGTTTAGTACTGACAGCAGGTGCTAAAGCTGCTGCTGTAGTTCTCATTTCCAGAGATTAAACCTACCCCCTGCCACACACCCCTCCTTCGCTCTGTCTAACCATAAGGGGACCTGGCACCTGCCTGCCACTCCCCCTCTAGCAAAGGCGTGGCCAGGTGGGCCTGTTGAATTTTGGTGGTGCTGCTTCAGAGTTACTGCCTCTCACCCCTTAAAGCAAACCTTGGATAAATGTTTCTGGTCATTGGAAACCTCTCAACACACCTGTTCTCTGAACTGTGTGCAACCCATACCCCACCTTGTGGCCTCCCAGGCAGCCCCGGTGTGGAGCTCAGGTCAAGCCCTGAACAGAACGCTCCCTGGGAGAGGCTCATTTCTCCCTTTTTGCTTTGTTCTCACAGTTTCAGGAAGCTCAGGGGAGGATTACCCCTTGCTCTGGGGGCAGTGCTGAGTTCTGAGCTCAAAGGCACCCACCGAGCAGCCGCAGCCTCACCTGAGAGTGCATGTTCAGACCTGGTTTGGGAGGCCGCAGCCTCTGAGTGTCAGGGCCAGAAGATGGCCAGGGTGGTTCTCTTCCTCCTGCCCTCCAGACGGTTACCACTAAGCAGTTACTGTCACTGGCACAGGGACACCAAAAATGAACGACCTATCCTGCCCTAACAGTTTTGGTTCACTGGTTAGAGTGCTGGCCCTCAGACCGAAGGGCCCTGGTTCGATTCCTGGTCACGAGCATGTATGTGCTTTGGTTGCAGGTTCCATCAGCAGCCAGGTCGGGGACCATGCAGGAGAGAGCCAGTAGTTGAGTCCCATTCACAATGATTCTCCCCTCCTCCTTCTCCCCACCCTGCTCTCTCTGTTTCTCTCTCTCCCCCGTCCCTTTCACTCTCTCTTAAAAAAAAGAAAGAAAAGAAAATCAATGGGGAAAAATATCCTCAGGAAGAATTAAGGGGCAGGGTGGGAGGATGGGGTGAGGGAGAAGAATGACCTGGTCCTTAACCTCTAGGTGTCTGCAGTCTGGTGGAGGCAAGTCCTTGCAAATTCTGGTTCTAGCTGCATTATTGGGGTCAGGTGCTATGGCAGTGTGATTTCAATCACCTCTACAATGCTGCCAAAATTAGTTTTTTTAATATGTTTTTATTGATTTCACAGAGGAATAGAGAGAAAGAGAGAGACAGAAATATCACTGATGAGAGAGAATCATTGATCAGCTGCTCCTGCATGCCCCATGCTGGGGATGCAGCCTGCACCCAGGTATAGTCACTGACCTGGCATAGAACTATGACCTTCAGATTCATAGGTCAGTGCTCAACCACTGAGCCACAAAGGCCAGGCTAGATAGGTTTTGTTAGTTCTTTGCACACATGAAGCAGAGGCTGCAGGGAGCACAGAGGTGAACAGAGCCCAGAAGAGGCCAGTGAGGTGGTCCCCAGTGCACACAAGGCCTAGTGAGAGGTAAGAGCATGCACAGAGGTGGGCACATAAAGAAGCACGGGTTGCAGGAGGTAGCAGCCTGGCCATACTTCTACAGAGCAGAGTCCCCAGCCCACAGGCCGAGCCAGAGAGGCACTGTGACCTGTGAGCAGCCAGCAGCTGCTTCAGAGCAGCGATGCTAGAGCTGGCCTTCTTTAGCCCAGCTCCTTTTCCCTCAATAGGCAACTGTCTTGAAGCTTCCTCCTCTTCCTGCGAGTGACTGTCCTCAAGCAGACAGAGCGCCTGCAGTAGTGTCCCATGGGAGGGAGTGGGCTGGCTGAAATGTACGGTCCCACAAGTTCATTTTCCTTCCCCACTTCCCCAGAATTCTGCTGGCAGTGGTCAACCTGAACTGCAACCCTGTGTAAGGCACCCTTTTGTAAATGCTTGTGGACTCATCTGATCAATGTACAGGGTAGGCCAATGGCTCCACAAGTCCCTCCTGCTCCTAATATCCGTGAGCAGAGTCAGCATTCTGAGAAGCCAGGTGAATTCTCACTCCTCCTCAGCCCTCTGTGATGAGCTATCTTATTGCAATAGTCAAACTTTACACGTGAAAAAAATATTCTAAACCCCAAGCATAATGACAGAATATAAAAATGTGGGCTTTGAAGATTTTTTTTTAAGTAGTAGGTATCAAAGAACAGAGGTTTTAATCTAGGTTCTATCATCTATTAGCTACTGAGATTTAGATCTACTCTACCCAAACCTCAGCTTCTACACTGAGTGGCTAGATTATTATTATCTCTGAATGCATAATAATCTGGCTTCTAATATATATGTATATATATATTAGAGGTCTTGTGCATGAATTCATGCATGGGTGGGGTCTGGCCAGGGGAGGGAACATGGGTGGTTGACCAGCCTGCCTGCTGGTCGAGGGAACAATTTACATATTAGCCTTTTATTATATAGGATATTCACTGAGTGGCCAGATTATTATGCCTTCAGAGGTCATAATAATCTGGCCACTCAGTGTATATCTGTCAGTTGTAGAAAAGCATCTTACCATGGGGAATAGCTACAAGGATCAAATAAGATGATGGATACAAAAGGTTTGTGGAAAGATCATAAACTAGACAAGTGTATGTTAGGATTAACATTTCTAGTATTAAATTCCTGACTAGCAGGCAAAAAGTATGAGCGAGGCTGGGCAACTATGGGTCAGGGCCCTTGAAGTGGGGGAAAGAGCTTGCTGACAAAATGAGCATCCAAGAAAGAAAAGTTGGTTTATTCGGCCGAGAATAAGGGAGGAGTTTTTGCAGGCAGTACTGAGGACTCCAGTGGTCCAGAGAGAAAGCCATTGGACAGGCTCTCCCTTATGGAAATGCATCTTCTCCTGCGGAAACCAGGCACCCTGGTCAGAGGGTTGGAGTTCATGTTGCTTCTCAGGTGGTTCACCTGGGGTTACCTGGCTGTCCCAACCAGAGCATTTAGGGAGGAAGAAGCAGATCAAGAGAGGCAAGGTGACTGAGCTGAGGTCAGGAGAACAAACTGCAGGGGCCATCAGAGGGAGGGCATTCATGAGCACTATATAGTGCCCAGCTGGATTCTGGGCTGCACAGAGGGCAGACCTCACCTGCTTCCTCAGGGGATGTGCAGGGTCCAACCAGGAAAGGAGGTAACCCTCAAAGTTTAGAGTTAAGAGGCAGTTTCTTCTTGTGTGAGAAGCAGGCTGGACCAAATAGGACACAGATATGAATCTTTAGCTGTATCAAGCTGCATTCAGTGATAAAAATGCAAGGTTCATATTAATTACACACCTCTATACAGTACAAGTAGATTCCTCATGGACAACTTTGTACTCTATGTGGCCTCCCTGGACATAGGTTGTGCAAATAAACCACCAGCAGTCGGTTTGTTGTCATCCCAATTAAAATGGTGGAAATTATTCTTTGTCATATTGTTATGGCCACTAGTTGCTTCCCTGTGTCCCATACTGTGCTAGAACCTGCATAACCTCCAGGCTGCACAGTTCCCATTGACATTGACATCGCAGATGAGGAAAGTGAGGTTCAGGAAAGTTAGGTAATTTGTCTGGTGAGCGGCAGGGCCAAGATTTAAACCCAATTATGCCTGTGCCAATGCCCAACCAATGTTCCTTCACCACCGGATGGTGCTCGAGGCCACAGGAATGGCAGAGAAGCAACTGCAAGACCCAAGACAATGGGCAGTCCCTGTCTCAAAATCACTAAACCAGTCAAAAGTCTAAACTTATGTCAGCAAAGTCATCATCTCTGTACTGCACCTAACTAATGTTCTGTTTAATTCAAGACATCACTCCCAGGATTTTGCCAGAGAGTAAGTGTGCCAATGCAGCCCATTATCATAGGACCTCAGAGCAGAGGAGGACCCATGCTCGTGAGATGCCCAGCTTGACACAGGAGAACATTTACTGTCAGGTAATTATCCAAGTCAATTCCACAGGCCCTTTTTGAGCATCAACACGTACTAAATCTGTGCACAAACCCAAGAAAGAGTGATTTCCTTTGGAGACCTGTAGGTGACATGCAACAGGCCATGATTACATCTGACAGATACTCATGAGGTGTTTGGGGACTCTTTTTAAAGATAACCTTTACTAGCTGGGTCAGTGATTTCATCCAACTGGGCTGTGATAGAAAAATGATGAAACAAAGCTTTTATACATCATGTAGAAATCTGGAAGGTAAGCAAAGAAAGAGTAGGAGTTGGTGAACAGTTTGGAGACATGAATCAATGTCCTAAGTAAGATGAAGAAGACAGTGACCCAGGACAGAGCATTGCCTCCACATTGCTCCTCTTGGGAGAGTCAGAGGCCATAGGGTGGCTGTTTGCACCCCTTTCTGTTCCTGTCATCCTTTCAAGAAACTGGGAAGAGATATGGTAGGTAAGCCAAGCTGGACACATTCAGGCAAGGATGGTACTAATCTTAGGGGTCACTGGCCTTATTTCAGGAACCTCTCCCTTTAAAAACATCCTAGCTAACAAAAGAATAATGTGCAAATTAACCATCACTCTGCTACACCTACAAGCTATTCCCACAAGCCACGCACACAAGCCAATCAGGAGGAAGCATGCAAATTAACCCCAACCAGCATGGTTGCAGCCACGGAGCAAACAGGAGGGAGACTTGGGTTTACCTAGTGATGGAGGAAGCTAAGCTTTCCACACACCCTAGCGGGCCCAAGCCTCCACTCAAAGCTGCAAAGTTTCAATTATAGAAGATAAATAAATCCCAACAAAAATGGTGGCAGCCACAGAGCTGGAGAGAGTAGGAGGCTAAAATTGCCCCCAGCAATGGAGGAAACCAAGCTTCTGCAACCCTGGTATGCCTTGGTCTCAGGTTAAGGCTACAAAGTTTCAATTGTAAAAGAAAAATAAATCCCAGACACCAGGGCCTTTGCTTGGGTCACCGGGGGGCATGGACAGCCTGCAAACCATCACCAGGCTGCCCCATACCCCAAGGGAACCCCCACCCTCATCTGGGACACCCTTCAGGGCAAACCAGCTGACCCCCACCCATGCACCAGGCCTCTATCCTATCTAATAAAAGAGTAATATGCAGATTGACCATCACTCCAACACACAAGATGACTGCCCCCATGTGATCAAAGATCCTGCCCCCATATGGTCACAAGATGGCCACCACAGGATGGCCAGCAGGGGAGAGCAGTTGGCAGGAACCAGGCCAGAAAGGGAGGACAGTAGTGGGCAATCAGGCCAGCAGGGAGGGCAGTTAGAGGTGACCAGGCTGCAGAGGAGGGCAGTTGGGGAGACACCAGTGGTGCATTTCCTCTCTGCTCTGAGCAGCCAAGCAATGCCAGCTCTGCTGGATTCCAAGCAGAGGTACACTCCATGGGCCTCCAGGGCAGCAGGGGCAGGGAGAATGGTATGACCATGCTGAAAAGAGGGAGTTGCTTGGACAGTGCCATCTCTCTGCCCTCACTAAGCTGACTCCAGTCCATGGACAGCCATACTGATGTCTCCCAGGAAGGGGTGGGGACTACTTTGCAGAACTTGCCTAGGAGAAAACACCAACTAATTACATTTGGGGATTTCCCAGTGAAACAACTAAAACACATCACAAAAGAATGAAGTCCATCTACCCACACAGCATTTTTACTCTTCATTGTACGTGGATCACCAGACACTTGAGAAAGACTTCTAACCTAGACCACAAATATTAAAACCAAAAGAGCTTGGGATTGTGTGGGACATGGAAGAAATAGAGAAAGAAAAACAAAACAGATATAATTAACATGCCTAGAGAGATTAGTAATAACATTACATCCAAGAGATAAGAACTTGAGGTTATAAAATAGAATTTTTAGAATGGGGTACTTAGTAATTAAAAATATGACAACAGATAAGTAGAATCCAATAAAAGGGTTAGAAAGACAAGTTAGCCCTAACCAGTTTGCTCAGTGGATATAGCATTAGCCTGTGAACTCAGGGGTCCCAAGTTCAATTCTGGTCAGGGGCATATGCGTTGGTTGTGGGCACATTCCCAGTGGGAGGTGTGCAGGAGTCAGGTGATTGATGTTTCTCTCTCATCAGTGTTTCTAACTCTCTCTCCCTCTCCCTTCGTCTCTGTAAAAAATCAATAAAATGTATTAAAAAAAAAAAAAGGAAAGAAAGACAAGTTAGAAATTATCCCTGGCACAGGACAGAAAGAGAAAGGAAAAGAATTGGAAATAGTTTTTTGAATATTGAGGAGTAAAAATTAATCCAATATCTGGAAGGGAATTCAAGCATGAATGAACTGAGAAAAGCAAGGAGAGGACATAAACCTGGAGCAATTTCCTGTAGAGGGAGAGGATTCTCCAAGTACCCAGAGCAAGGAACAAACAGGAAGACAAAGAGAATGTCTTAAAGGCTTCTAAACTATATATATATATATATAAAAGCCAAGTGACCGGAATGACAGAATGACCAGTTGCTATGATGTGCACTGCAGTGGCCAAATGGCCCAATTGGGTCCAACAGCCCCCTCCCCACAACCTCCTCCCCCTCCTCAGCTGTCCCCACCTCAGGCCCCCCCACCCTGATAGGGGGCAGAGCCAGCCAGATTTCACTCATGTACAAATTCATGCACCAGTCCTCTGGTGATTAATATAATAAGAGGAAGAGAAAAAGAAGAAAAGACACATTTAAAGCTTTAGGGAAAGACAGAGAGTCACAGTGATATCCCAAATGACAAGCTTAGATTCTCTTTGCAGGTTCTTGTCCCATGAAGTCTGAAGAATAAAATTTGTGGACTAAAAGATTTTAAGCAAAAGTGTGGAAGTTTATTGCAAGCATATACAAACTTCCCTTGGAGAGGAGTCCTCAAATGGGAAAAACCTTCTCTCTCTTCTACTCTAAGATGGGGAAAACCTAGTCCAGTGAGTCTCTTTGTCTGTGGTTTATAAATGCTCATAGTTTCTTTGTCTGTTTGTTCTACTTTCTAATTGGACCCTTCATTGTTTTATATCCCCCATGCTTTCTCAATTGGCTACTTTTCCTCTTTTCTCTGAATGGTATCAGTTTCAAAGCTCACAGTGCCCGCCCCCCTTCTTTTTCCTCTTATCTGGTACCATTCTTATAAACCATCTGGCAGCTTGGAGCTGTCTGCCCAACACATATTCTTCTCCCATGAACCCTTCCCTAAAGCTGTCTTTTATGCCTCTAACATCCTTCCAAAAGTAGATCAGACTACTCATAAGTGACTTCCAAAGAAGGGGAAAGTCTTCCAAAACCAAAATTCTACCAAACATCAGTAGAGGCTGAGGATAGAATGAAACTTCTAAAACTTAACTTTACCTTTTGCCTTCCTATGTTTCTTTCTTTTAATTAACTTTAGAAAGAGGAGGAGAGAAAGAGAAAATGGGAAAGAGAGAGAATCATCTACTGGTTGCTTCCTGCATCACCCCGACAGGGATCAAACCACAACCTGAGTATGTGCCCTGACCGGAATTGAACCAGCCACCTTTAGGTGTACCGAATACTGCTCCCACCACACTGGCCAGGGCTCTTTTCTTTTCTTTTTTTTTTTTAATTTAGGGAATGCTGTGTTCTACCAAAATGAGGGAGTGATCCAAGCAGAGGCAAATGCAGGATATAGGAATAGGCATTTAACCCAGATGAGAGGGAGAAGGGTGTCCCCATCTGATGGTTGGGGAATGCCCGGTGGCCAGGCAGCAGCAGGCCTGGGACATTTATAAGAACTGAGAGAAATTAATGATTGGCACCTCAAAATCTAAAGAGAAAAATTAACATAAGGATGTTATTCCCTTAGAAAAGAAAATAAGAAAAAAAAGGTTAAACAAGAAAGAAAATGTAGTTAATTATGGTAGCTAAGCTTTGAGTAATATTTCATAGTGAAAGTAAATATGGATGCTGTCTATAAAGCAGATCTTTCTATTGGGAGGGGAAGCGTAATTTATGTATGAGGCCCAATTATATTCTCCCCCATAAGGGAGTCAAAGGTTAATATCAATGAAGAAAAATGGTGGAGTAACAGCAAAATCAAGTTATTTTAAAAAGATGGCAGCAAAAAGAAATGAACATAAATTAACTGGAACTGGGATCCTCTTGAAGTAGACTGGGGTTGGAGGCTGGCACGAGAGCTGTTGCTTTTGTTACAGGCTTAAGATGCTCTGACTTTTTAATGTATGCCTTTAACTTTAAATATTATTTTCTAAAGAAAAGGGAAAGGATATGCTTCCAGACATCTCTAGGTGTCTAGAGACACGAATGAGCCATTGAGCAATGCAAGATCTGACTTGTCTCAAAATTACCACCACACCTATTCCCTCTCCTGCCTCCACCAGACAGTCCTACTGGGGACACCAGCCTGCCTCTGGCTCCTCCCTTGAAGTTGGTGGGAAGCTACTGAGAGCAGGTTGATTTCTTTTTGGCAGATACATCTGGGAACTAGAATACAAGCTGTAGGCACAGTGCTATCTTTTTTAGCACATGAAAGAAACACATAGGTTGCCAGGTGAATGAACTAAATGTTAAATTTAGCTGGGAAGATAACATATCCCTAATGTTTGGATTCATCCAAACAAATTCCAGATGGCAGGCAAGTCTTAGAGAGCCATCTGGTAAACTAAAGCAGGGCTCATTGTTTTAAACTGAAAAGTAGTAAATGTCAGAACTTCCTATAGTGACAATGTGTCTACCTACCGCCACCCCTGCAGAGCACTCCTGAGATACCCGTCCTATGTGTGTGCATTTAAATAGAGGCAATATTTTTTTTTTCAAATCCCTAAGAGATTGACCGTGTTTATCAAGTAATTTAATGACTACAGTAAGGTTTCAATGTATACTTGGTAATATACATTGTATGGTGACAGCTGTAGGCATTAATAAAACCATTTAAGAAGAGACTGTACATTACACAAATTATTTGAGCATATAAACCCATAGAAATGGAAATAATTTTTTTCAAAATGATTTACAATACTGCTGCCATTTTTGCTTTAGCTCAAGCAGTGGTGTTTTTAGTGCATTTTCTGTTTGACAGGATGTTTCTTGCACATACTTTGTTCTCTCCCATTACCACTGCTCCCTCTGAAACTAATCATTACATCACATGTCTGTTTATTCACTAGTTTCCCACCCCTCACCCAGAACCCGCTTGCTCACAACTTCCAGCTTAATCTTCTTTAAACATTGCTCTATTTATATAACTGCCTGGCTCAAAAAGAGTCAATACCTCTCCAATGTCCAGAAGATAATGTGTAGGGCCTACCCACTTATATCCCCACTTTCCCACCCTACTTCCCACTGTGAAACCCGCATCTCCTCAGGTTTCAACCAGGCTGCTGCCCCAAGCTGAGCCTCTGTCTCCACCCCGAGTGGTGTGGGCAGTGGCCTGATACCCTGCCAGACCTAGTCTAAACCCAGGTAGCTTGGACTCTGCTCCCTATATCAGGAACTGAACCCCACATGCATGTCTAGCATGAAGGGGAGAATTGCCCCCACACAGACCAGTGCCAGGTATACATCCAGCCAGCTTACTGAGGTGATGCCATCAGCCCATCTCTTATCATCCTGGAAAATGGTGGTAAACCTCACTGGTAGGCTCAATGACAGCCCTCCAAAGACAGTGTCTCAGCTCCCAGGACCTGTGGCTGCTACCTGACATGGCAAAGAGAATTTGCAGGTAGGATTAAATTAAGGAATTGGCGATGAGAAGGTTTTCCTGGATCACCCAGCAGACCCCATTGTCACTGTAAGTGCCCTTACCAGAGGGAGGCCGATTGTCAGGCAGAGAAGGGGCTGTGATAACAGCAGCACAGGTCAGAAATGTGGAAGATGCCAAACTGTTGGCTTTAATGTTGGAGGGAAGGGACCCTGAACCAAAGAATGGAAGCTACTTCACGGATTTTTCCTCACAGTCTCTAGGAGCCAGTCCTGCCCACATCTTCACTGCTACCTGGGACTGGCTTAAGCTGTTGGCCCCCAAGACTGAGAGACAACAAGTGTGTGCTGCTTTAGGCCCAAGTTTGTGGCAATTTGTCTAGCATCAGAAGGAAACCAATGCAACCTTCTTAGCTTCCCTGGTGTAGCCATAACAATTCTGATCCACTCTCCTCTCTTCATTGACCCAGTACAGTCTCAGCAGACTTAGATTGAGATTGATGGAGGTTAAAACCTGCACTGTACAATACATTATCACTAGTCTCATGTGGTTATTGATATTTAAAAGTACTTAATTTAAATAAAATAAAACATTCAGTTCCTTTGTTAAAAAGGCTACCTTTCAAGTGCCCAGTGTGGCTCAGGGCTACGACCTCACATTGGGACAGTGGGGGCATCTGGAAGCATCCAGAGACCCCTGCAGGCAGCCCACACTGCTCTGGCTGTGGGCTGGGGACTGCTGCCTGACCTCTAAGCATGCACGGCTTTCATTTTATTTGCTTTTTTTTTTTAATCTATTGTGATCCTTCTAATTTTTTTGTTGTTTCTCAGGATTGCTGCAACTATTCAGTCTTTTTTTATTCCATATAAATTTTTGGAGAGTTTATTCTAAGTCTGTGAAATATGCCATTGGTATCTTAATGAGGATTGCATTGAATCTGTAGATTATCTTGGGTAGCATGGACATTTTAATGATGTTGATTCTACTGTTGTATTGCAATTCAGCAAGCTAGACAAGACGCCTTAATGAACCAGTTAGTTAGGAGTCATCTTTATTGTAGGCAGGTTCAGAGCAGATTATTTCTGTCAAATTCTGAACAAACACAGGGAGGATATTTCCTTTTTATATCCTTCCAATTTTTTGTGTAAGTTAATTTTGTAGACAGCTTTTAACCTTGATTACGTATCATATATATATATATGTATATATATATGATACGTAATCAAGGTTATATATATATATATATATACATATATATATATATATAATCAAGGTTATATATATATATATATAACCTTGATTATATATATATATAGACACCTATAACCTTGTGTACATATCTATACAGATACCTGGCATCAGTATCAGCATATCAGTCCCTTATGTTAGATGGCTAGCTTGCAAGGCTAGACAATTAAATTTATCTTTTCTATTATTTAAGCTAAAAACAAAGTTATTTTTCAGAATAAGAGTCTATCTAAAAGTAACAGATTTGACCCACAGAATAAGAGATTAAGAAGAGCAGAGTAGTTCAAACAGCAGTTTCAAACAGCAGTTTTCCAAAGGAGGGATTACTATGCTTCATTTACAACCTGGTATTTTCTTCCACTTGTTTATATCTCCTTCTATCTCTTTTTTCAACCTTCTATAGATTTCTTAGTACAGGCATTTTACTTCCTTAGTTAACACTGCTGGTAGGAATGCAGACTGGTGCAGCCTCAAAAAATTAAAAATGGAGCTCCATTTTTAATCCCACTTCTAGGAATATATCCCAAGAAATCAGAAACACCAATCACTAAGAATATATGCTCCCCTCTGTTCATAGCAGCACAATTTACAATAGCAAGATTTGGAAACAGCATAAATGCCCATCAGCAGATGAGTGGATATAAAAACTATGGTACATCTATACAATGGAATACTATGCTGTGGTAAAAAAGAAGGAACTCTTACTATTTACAACAGCGTGGATAGACCTGGAGAGCATTATGTTAAATGAATAAGCCAGAAAGGATAAGTATCATATGATCTCACTAATATAATGAACAATATAAATTGATGAACAAAAATAGATTCAGAGACAGAGAAGCATCAAATAGACATCAAACTCAGAGGGAAGGAGATGAGGAAGAGGGTGCAGAAGTAGGGTGTAATAGATCAACTAAAGGATGTGTAAGCATGCATATAAGCATAACGAATGGGCACAGACAGTATGGGGGAGAGGGCATGTGTGTGTGGGAGGGATATGGCCAGGAAGGTCAATGGGGGGAAAGGAAACATATGTAATACTTCCAACAATAAAGAATTTAAATTTTAAAAATTTATTGTGATAAGAACACTTAACATGTGATCCATCCTCAACAAATTTTAAGTATACAATCTATCTATATAATAGAAGAATATGCAAATTAGCCGGATGTCATACTGTCATGACCAAACAGCAGGGACCTGAGGCTGCATGGCACCTGGCTGAGGCAAGGGACCTCAAGCTACCCCATTGCCCCAGCACCAGACTGGGAGACCTCATGCCATGCCACCAACCTGACAGGGCTTACCAGGGACCTCAGGCCATGCCCCCCTGCCCAGAGGGGCTTGACAGGGGTGGGGCTTGACAAGGGTGGGGCAGGCCAGGCCTGAGTCTAACCCAGTGGGGATGGGGCCAGCTGGATCTGGATCTCCTATGTTTTTTAACCATGTGTTGTTGGTGGGCAGGGACTTGACTCTAGGTCCCTCAGCATGCACCATACTCTGACAGGAAGAAGATTTTCATATATATTTTACTAATTTTCTTTCACTTCTGACACTTTATTATAGAAAAGGGACAAATAGCAATATTAATATATTTCCTCTAATTAATGCCCCTTTAATGTGCACAAATTTTGTGCATTGGACCACTAGTACATTATAATTACCTTCTAAATTAGATGAAAATGTCCAAGTAAATTAAATATAAGGGCAATAAGAAAGTATGCACTTTAAAAAGCACAGTATGGGATGACTAACTGTTGTCCAAATTAGTATATTTATCTAAATTCATTTTTAAAAATTAAATAAAAATCCCAAATATTCAATGTTAGAAATAATTTATTGTATTATTTTTCCTAATATATCCATATATTGAAAAAATAACAAAAATGATGATGATAGCAATAATTATCATTTGATTGTGTCCATGTGCCAAATAAAAAAAAATTAAGTTTTTTTCAACTACCTTTTTTAAAAAGTTTATTGGGGTGACACTGGTTAATAAAATCACACAGGTTTCAAGTGGATAGCTCTATAATACATCATCTGCACATGCATCTTGTGCTCATCACCAAAGTCAAGTCACTTTCTGCCACCATTTATCTCCCCTTTGCCCTCTTCTACCTTCCCCACCCCCTTTCCCTCTGGCAATCATCATACTGTTGTCTATCTATTTTTCTTCTTTCTTTCCTTTTTTTTCTGCTTAATCCTTCACTTTTTTCACCCAGACCACCAACTTCTCACCCCTTTGGCAACCATCACTTTGTCTTCTGTATCTATGAGTCAGTTGTTCTGTTTGTTTGTTTATATTGTTCTTTAGATTCCACACATATAATTGAAATCATATGGTGTTTGTCTTTCTCTGACTGCCTTATTTCACTTAGCATAATATTCTTCAGGACCATCCATGCTGTCACAAATGGTAAGAGTGTTTTTTACTGCTGCATAGTATTCCATTGTGTACATATACCATGGATTTTTTTATCCATTTATCTACTGATAGGCACTTGGGGCTGTTTCTAAATCTTAGCTATTGTAAGTTGTGCTGCTATGAACATAAAAATGTATACATTACTTATGATTGGTGTTTTTGGGATTCTTAGGATATATTCCTAGGAACTGGATCACTGAATCAAATGGGAGTTCCATTTTTAATTTTTTGAGAGAACTCCATACTGTTTTTCATAATGGCTGCACCAGTCTGCATTCCCTTTTCTCCACATCCTCATCAGGACTTATTGTTTGTTGATTTCTTGATGATAGCCATTCTCACAGGTGTGAGGTTTTAATTTGCATCTCACTGATGATTAGTGACATTGAGCATTTTTTCCTGTTTCTTGGCCATCTGTATGTCCTCTTTAAAGGAGTGTCTACTTAGGTCCTTTGCCCATTTTAATTGGATTTTTTGTTTTCTTGGTGTTAAATTGTATGAATTCTTTATATATTAACTAGAGTCCTGCTGCATGAAAATTCACTTGGAAGGGTCCCTGAACCTGGCTTGTGATCTCTTGCAGTCCGGGACACCTTAGGGAATGTTCAACTGATGGCTTAGGCCTGGTCGCCAGGGGATCAGGCCTAAGCTGGCAGTCAGACATCCCTCTGGCAGCTTGGGAGCCCTCAAGGGATGACTGAGTCAAACATCCTTAGTGCTGCCTCAGAGGCAGAAGAGGCTTCCACCACTGTACTGGCCAGCCATGAGCCAGCTTCTGGCTGAGTAGCACTTCCCCTATGGAAGTACACTGACCAGCAGGGGCAGCTCCTGCATTGAGCATCACCCCCTGGTGGTCAGTGCACATCATAGCAACCAGTAACTCCTGGTCATTCCGCCATTAGGATCAATTTGAATATTACCCTTTTATTATATAGACTTCCTTATCAGATATATCATTGGCAAATATTTTCAACCATTTAATAGGTTGACTTTTTGTTTTGTGAATATTTTCGTTTCCTCTGCAAAAGTTTACTCTGGGTTTTGTTATTCTTTTTGTAGTTCTTTTAGATGTAGGGCTAGATTGTTTATTTTGAGATTTTCCTTATTGTAGAGCAAGCATATCAAACTCACAGGTCACAGGCAGCATGTGGCCTGCAATGAATATTTTTGTGGCCCGGCCAATATAATGGTATGTAAGAAATGTTTTAATAAAAATTTTGTAACTTAATTTTTACAATGTCTTGTTATACATAATTATTAATAATGAAATACAACATTCTCTAATGATTTATAACTATAATCGTGTTGCATTCATTTCCCTTACGCCCCTTCTGTACAGGCACATCATTTCTCTCCACTAATACTAGCAGCGAATATTCTAACAGCAATTGCCATGTCATTAGTCTTGTACTGACTTATTTGATGTGAACAACAGGAAATATTTCACTTTTGGAAAACAAGAAAAATAGGTTTATTTGCATTACATTTGTTAATTTGTGTAGTTATTCAGTGTCCGGCAATGTTCAAGAAAAAATATTAATTTTTATTAAAATGTTCTATTATTTTATGTTAATGATGACTCATTTATTTCAACCCTTTGTATTCAGCATGTCTCTATTGAAATGAACCTGTATTTCTATGAAGAATGAAGCTTTTGGTTTTTTTTGCACCCCACATAAACTTCAACCTTCTTTATTTGGCCCGTGTTAGCCTTTGAGCTTGAGATGCTTGATGTACCAGAACAAGAAAACATATGGAAATAAAGACATAGCCAATTCATATGTTTGCTATGATAAGCTACTCAAAAAAATTTTTTTTTTTTTTTTACAGAGAGGAAGGGAGAGGGATAGAAAGTCAGAAACATCGATGAGAGAGAGACATCGATCAGCTGCCTCCTGCATGCCCCCAACTGGGGATGTGCCCGCAACCAAGATACATGCCCCTGACTGGAATCAAACCTGGGACCCTTCAGTCCGCAGGCCGACACTCTATCCACCGGGCCAAACCGGTTCTGGCTAGCTACTCAAATTTTTGAAATGTTTGTCACATATCCCTTTTCCTTTGATTTTTATAAAAACTGTTTCCTTTGCAGAATGACATTCTTGAATATCATCTTTCTAAGAGGCTTAATGGGATATAATATTTCTTAATCTCAGAATGCATAAGAATGTCTTTATTTTTTACTTCCTATTTGTATGTTAGTTTGGCTAGGTATAAAATTTGAAGTTTGATGTAATTTTCTCTTGGAATTTTGGAGGTTTTTTTTCCTCCCCTCAACCACTTGTATATATTGCTTCTAATGTCAACCTGAGTATCAGTCCTTTCTAGACAACCTGTTTTAGTCTTTTGTAAGTTTAGGAATTTCTCTTTATCCTTGGAGCTTTAAATTTTTTTTAACCTTATATACATAAGGTTGCAATGGTGATCTCTTTTGCCTTTTAAAAAATTGAGGTATAGCCCTAACTGATTTGGCTCAGTGGATAGAGTGTCGGCCTGCAGACTGAAGGGTCTCAGGTTTGATTCCTGTCAAGGGCATGTACCTTGGTTGTGGGCACATCCCCAGGAGGAGGTGTGCAGGAGGCAGCTTTCTTTCTCATCCATGTTTCTAACCTTCTCTCTTCCGCTCTGTAAAAAATCAATAAAATATATATTTTAAAAAATTGAAGTATAACTGACATGTAACATTATATTAGTTTCAAGTATACAACATAATTACTTGATATTTGTATACATTGCAAAATTGATCACCACAAAATGTCTAGTTAAAATCCTTACATAGTTATAAACTCTTTTCTTGTGATTAATTCTTGTAAGATTTATTCTCTTAGAAACTTTCATATGTGAAATATAGATACTAACTATAGTCAACATACTATACTATGTGTTACATCCTCATGGCTTCTTTATTTCATAACTGAAAGTTTGTACTTTTTGAATTCCTTTACAATTTATCCTACCTCCCACCCTCATCACCTCTGACAATTACCAACATGCTTTCTATATTTATGAGCTTGTTTTTATGTTTTGTTTTATTTTTTAGATTCTACATATAAGTAAGACCATATGGTAATAGTTGTTTTTTTTTTTTATGTCTGACTTATTTCACTTAGCACAATGTCCTTGAGGTATGTTCATATTGCTGCAAATAGTAAGATTTCATTCTTTTTAATGGTTAAATTAGAGGACCGGTGCATGAAATTCATGGGGTGGGGGCTCATCCTAGCCTGCACCCTTTCCAACCTGGGACACCTCAGCACTGTCTTACTGCCAGTTTAGGCCCGATCCAGAATTGGGTCTAAACTGGCAGTTGGGCATCCCTCTCACAATTCTGGACCACTGGCTCCTAACTGCTCACCTGCTTGCCTGCCTGATCACCTCTAACTGCCCCTACTGCCAGCCTGATCACTCCTAACCACCTCTGCCTGCTGGGCTGATCACCCTAACTGCCCCCCCCCCATGTCAGCCTAGTCACCCCCAATTGCCACCCCTGCT
>PVJN01021319.1:0-34781 GCA_004026805.1 Lasiurus borealis | reverse complement strand
CAGTGCCTCTAGACCGCTGCCTTTCCAGTTCCCCTGCTCCCCTGCGTACCAGGACCACACGAGTCTAGGTCTCCAGGGTTTCGCCCGAATCAGGGGCCCAGTGGACTCAGAAGTGGCAGAGTTGGGAGGGTCTGTCTCCCGCCCAGTCGCAAAAGCCAGTGGCAGAATCAGCAATCTGTCCTCAGTGTGGCGCCGGTGCCCTGTGTGTGCGCGTGCGTGACCGGGACCAGACCCTCCTATCTTTTGCAACTCCCCTAAATTTCCGTGCACTTCTCCCTTTTCACAGTCCAAACTCCCCCCCTATGAGTTTCAGCTGGATCTGGGGTTTAGTGTCGTAGGATAAGGGGTTCAATGCCGTTGGGAGTCTCCGTTTCCCTCCCGTCAGAGAAAGCCAGCCAGGTACTCGGGCACCCGCTCTCTCAGCGCGCGCATCTCTGTACCTCAGCTTTTTGCAGTTCCTCTGGGTGTCTGTGAGCCCCTCTCTTTCCTTCTAGCTGTGGAACTTCCACTCAGCCAGCTTTCCTGTGGTTCTGGGTGATGTCTGTTCTGTATTTTAGTTGTAGTTTTGAAATTGTTGTGCGAGGCAGCAGTGTAGGTGTTTACCTATGCCGCCATCTTGGCTCCTCTAATCCCCCCTCAATTTTTAAAAAAATATATTTTATTGATTTTTTTACATAGAGGAAGGGAGAGGGAGAGAGAGCCAGAAACATCGATGAGAGAGAGACATCGATCAGCCATCTCCTGCACGCCCCACACTAGAGATGTGCCTGCAACCAAGGCACATGCCCCCGACCGGAATCGAACCTGGGACCCCCCATTCCGCAGGCCGACCTCTATCTACTGAGCCAAACCGATTTTGACCCCCTCAATTTTTTATGTGATGTATCACGTTTATTGATTTGCGGATATTGTACCATCCTTGCATTCCTGGTATAAATCTGCTTGGTCATGGTGTATGATGTTTCTGATGTACTGCTGGATCCAATTTGCTAGGATTTTGTTGAGGATTTTGGCATCTATGTTCATGAGGTATATTGACCTATAATTCTCTTTCATTGTGTTGTCTTTATCTGGTTTTGGTAGTAGGGTGATGCTGGTTTCATAGAATGAGCTTGGAAGTGTTTCTTTCTCTTGAATATTTTGGAATTAGTCTGAGGAGGATAGGTTTTAGTTCTTCCTTAAATGTTTGGTATAACTCTGCTGTAAAACCGTCTGGGCCTGGACTTTTGTTTGCTGGAAGCTTTTTGGTGACTACTTCAATTTCTTCCATCGTTACTGGCCTATTGAGATTTTTAGAATCTTCCTGATTGAGTTTTGGAAAGTTGTATTTTTCTATGAGTATGTCCATTTCCTCCAGGTTATCTAGTTTTTTGGAATAGAGTTGTTCATAATATTTTTTTAACGATCCTTTGTATTTCTCTAGGGACTGTTGTTATTTCAGCTCTGTCATTTCTGATTTTGTTTATTTGAGTCCTCTTTCTTTGCTTCTTGGTGAGCCTGGCTAAAGGTTTATGAATCTTGTTTATCCTTTCAAAGAACCAGCTCTTGGTTTCATTGATCTTTTTTATTGTTTTTTTTTTTTTTTTGGTCTTTATGTCATTTATTTCTGCTCTAATCTTTATTATCACCTTCTGCTCACTCTGGGCTTTTCTTGTTTCTCTCTTTGTAATTCTTTGAGTTATAGCATTAGATGATTTACTACCATTTTTTCTTGTTTTTTGAGGTAGGCCTGTAGAGCTCTAAGCTTCCCTTTCAAGACTGCTTTCATTGTGTCCCATAGATTTTGGATTGTTGTGTTTTTATTGTCATTAGTTTCCAGAATGTTTTTAATTTCTTCTTTGATCTCATTGGTAACCCAGTCAATATTTAATAACATGCTATTCAGCTTCCACGTGTTTGAGTGTTTTGGATTGTTTTTATTGTAGTTTACTTCTAATATTATGCCATTGTGGTCTGAAAAGATACTTGGTATGATTTCAGTCTTCTTGAATTTGTTAAGACTTTGCTTGTGACCAGTCCGTGATCTATTTTTGAAAATGTCCCATGTGCACTTGAGAAGAACGTATATTCCGCAGTTTTGCTCTGAAGATGTCAATTAAGTCCATCTGACCTAGTGAGTCCTTTAGGATTGTTATTTCTTTGCTGATTTTTTGTCTAGAGGCTTTATCCAGTGATGTCAGTGGTGTATTAAAGTCCCCTACTATGAATGTATTGTTGTCTGTCTATATATATATATCTTCCAGGAGATTTTTTATGTATTTGGGTGCTCCTTCATTGGGTGCATATATGTTTACCAGAGTTATATCCTCTTATTGTATCGATCCCTTTAGTATTATGAAGTGGCCTTCCTTATCTCTTGTTATGGCCTTCACTTTGAGATCTGTTTTGTCATATATAAGTATTGCTTTTTTTTTTTCATTTCCATTTGCCTGAAAGATATTTTTCCATCCCTTCACTTTCAGCCTGTGTAAGTCCCTTGTTATGAGGTGGGTTTCTTGTAGACAGCATATATATGGGTCATGTTTTTTTATCCATTCAGTTACTCTATGTCTTTTGATTGGAACATTTAGTCCGTTTATGTTTAAAGTTCTTATTGAAAGGTACTTGTTTGTAGCCATTTTTATTTTTTGAGGCTGTGTTCCTTCTTACCTTTTTGTTTCTTCTTTTTTACAGCATTCCCTTTAGCATTACTTGCATTGCTGGTTTGGTAGTGATAAACTCCCTTAACCTGCTTTTGTCAATGAAGCTCCTGATTTCTCCTTCAATTTTGATTGATGGTCTTGTTGGATAGAGTATTCTTGGATTGAGTCCCTTGCTTTGCATCACTTTGTATATCTCCTTCCATTCTCATCTAGCTTGATGTATTTCTGTTGAGAAATCATTTGATAATCTGATGGGAGATCCTTTGTAAGTATCTCTCTCTTCTCTCTCTCTCTCTCTCTCTCTCTCTCTCTCTCTCTCTGCCAGCCTTTAAGATTCTCTCTTTGTCAATAACATTTGCCATTGTAATTATGGTGTGTCTTGGCATGGGTCTTTTGGGATTCATCTTGCTTGGGACTCTTTGTATTTGAGTAACTTTTTTCTCTATATCAGGGAAGCTTTCTGTCATTATTTCTTCAAATAAATTTTCTGATCCTTGCTGCTCTTCTTGTCTTTCTGGCAGCCTTATTATATGTATGTTATTTCATTTTGCATTGTCCCAAAGCTCCCTTAGGCTTTCCTCCTGCTTTTTAATTTTTTTCTCTAGTTGCTGTTCAGACTGGGCTTGTTTCTGTACCTGATCTTCTAACTCACTTAGAAGTCCTCTGGTTCTTCCAGTCTATTGTTGAAGCCTTCCATGGTGTTTTTGATCGTAACTATATCATTTTTTATTTTTCCTGATTTTTGCATAGTTCATTGATTTTTCTCATCTACCTGGTGTATGAACTGTATTACCATTACTCTGAATTATTTTTCTGTCATGTTGCATGCTTCCGTTTCTTGCATTATTTCCTTACTTGGCAATTCCTCCTTTTCTTTCCTTGGGGACTGCTTTATTGCTCCCCATTCTGACTATCACCAGAAGGTTCAGATGTCAGGTTGCGGGGACCTGGACTGTGTGCAGTGGGAGTTTTGCACCTTCTACATGTCACTGAAGAGCTTTGATACCAAGACGTATGGTTGGTGGGAACCACACTCACCCTGGGTCAGAGTCATAGGCACTTTGTGTCCTCATGTGTGCACCTAGAATTAGGGACCTGCCTCTGCCACGTTGAAACAGAGAACCCACTGGTGTGTGCCAAAAATCAAAGTCCCCTATTGCATGTCAAGAGTCAGAGGCTTCCTGTGTCCAAGCCAATAATCGAGTATCAGAATCTCTGTTTCTCGGTGCTACCTCACACTGAGAATCGGGTTCCTGTGTATATATGTGACAAGAATTGGAATCATTGGCTTTTAGTGTTAATGTACTGGGAATCAGAGATCTCAAGTCCACGTAATGAGGAACAGAGTCTATTCACTGATATTCAATACTGCCTCTTGTGTGGAGATTCAGTGTCCCTGATCTGCCCAGGAGACCAGGTTGCTCAGGCGCACTTTGTTTGCAGGAGGACCACTTCTGCCCTGCAGTAAACAGCCTTCTGTGTGTGCTTGCTCTGAGTCAAAGTCAGGTGGCATTGCCCCTTAGTATGGGTCTGGGGTATGCACTGTGGAAAACAGACTCCCTGTGTCCATGTACCTAGGCTCAAATTCAGCACTGCCTTCCTGTGTGGGCACAGGGTCTGGTCATGGGGAACAAACTCCCCGAGACTGCACATCCAGGTTCAAATTCACCACAGCCTCTCTGCTATTGTGCAAGGTCTGGTCATGGGAAACAAACTGCCTGGGTTTGCACCCAAGGCACAGATTCAGTGCTGTCTCCCTGCATGGGCGTAGGATCTAGTCACAGAAAACAATCTCCCCAGGGCCGTGCACCTATGCTCAAATTCAGGACTGCCTCCCTGCCTGGGGTTGGAGACGAGTCACAAAACAAATTCTCCAAGTTCACAAGTCCAGGCTCAAGTTTAGCACTGTTTCCCTGCTCTGTGTGGGTGCAGGATCTGGTTGCAGAAACTACCTCCCTAGAGATGAGCAGCTAGGCTCGAATTCCACTCAGTCTCCCTGCCTGGGTGCATAGGTGAGTTGAGGGAAACAAATTTCCCAAGTTCATAAGTCCGGGCTCAAGTTCAGCACTGTCTCCCTGCCCTATGTGGGCATGTTATCTGGTCATAGAAAGTTACCTCCCTAGGGATGAGCAGCTAAGCTTGAATTCCACTCAGTCTCCCTGCATGGGCAAGGAGATGAATCATGGGAAACAAATTCCCCGAGTTTGCAAGCCCAGGGTCAAGTTCAGCACTGTCTCCCTGCCCTGTGTGGGCATGGGATCTGATGACAGAAGACAGCCTCCCTAGGGATGAGTGACTAGGCTCGAATTCCACTCAGTCTCCCTGCCTGGGCACAAAGACAAGTTAAAGGAAACAAATTCCCCAAGTTCACAAGTTTGGATTCATGTTCAGTGCTATTTCCCTTCCCTGCGTGGGTGCGGGATCTGGTCTCAGGAGACTACCTTCCTACAGATAAATGGCTAGGTTCAAATTCTGCTCAGTCTCCCTGCCTGGCCCCAGAAACTAGTTGCGGGAAACAAACTTCCTATGTCTGACACCAAGGCTCAAAGTCAGGCAGAGACACTACTGCTTTGTGTGTGCAGAAAGCCTTATTGTATGGGTGGGGTCTGGTAGTTTCTATATCGCTGTTGTGGGGGGAGTGGGGAAGAAGAATTGGCTTTGTGACTCTCAGAAATCTGCGGCTGGGTGCCTGGAGTCCTGGTGTCTCTGGGTCTGCAGCTGTGGTGGCAGGTTTTCTACCAGAGCGGCTAGGTTCCTGGTTTGTTTCCTAGATTAGACTGGGTGGTGGCGAGGCTAGGATCCTAGTCTTAAGCAGTTCTCTTCTTCAATATAGCCTGGTCTCTGTGCTGCTGGTGTCCTCCCTGGAATGTTTGTGACGGCTTTGGGGTTTTGCCACCTAAGACTGCCCGGATTGGCAACCCCCTGGAAGAACTACAGGGTCCAACTGTCCCTATTTCATTCACACCCACACCCACACACCTCTATCGCTCCCTCACACTCTCACACATTCTCCCTCCCTACCTTCTTGCTGGTCACCATTTTCTCATTTCTGTATTATCTTCTTTAGAGAATATTCTAATCCTTGCTCTGTTTAAAAATGGTTTATTTGTCTTTTTATTATTGAGTTGCAAAAGATCTTTATATTTTAGATGCAAGTCCCATATCAGATATGGCATCCTAAAACTTTCTCCCATTCTTGGGTTGTCCTTTCATTTACTGTATGATATCCTTTGAAACACAAAGGTTATTAATTTTGATGAAATATAGACTGGAGGAAGAGGGAGAAATGGTCAGATACTGGGTCTATTTCTAAGATACTACTAATAGGTCTTCCTGACAAACTGGATGTGTGACGCAAGACAGAGGAGTTGAGGATGACACCCAAGAATTTTGGCCGAACAGTTGGAAGGATGGCATTGGTAATAATTAGGATAGGGAAGGCCATGAGTGAGATCAGGGCTTTGGTATTAGCCATGTTATTACAGATGGAGATGTACACTCAGCTGGGGATAAGAATTTGGAATTCAGGGGAGAGGCAAAAACTGGAATGAATTTGGGAGTTGCTATTTACAGATGTGAACTCAAATAGCTAAGGAAGCCAGGGAAGGTGGAGCAGAGAAGATGCCCAAGGGTTGGGTGCCTCCATTAATAGTCTGGGGAGATTAAAAGAACCCACCTGGAGACCCAAGTTTTCCTCTCTGGGGTTACACGCTCATGTCTCTTTCCTGTTGTCCTCCACTTAAGCTAGTAGCAGTTCACTTTTCAGGTTCTTGGTTTCTTTGTGCAAGCATGGCCATAAGAAGGGAAGGTAATGGAGATGTAAATATTTACGTGGTGGCAGCTCCTCTAGCTATGGCAGCTGGAGATGGAAAGAGCTAGATATGTATAATTCTATAGGCCTTATTCTTTTGGTATATAAGGGCTACACTCATATTTTAGTCATAACATAATGAGGCCACATAGGTTTTCCATTCTCTTTTTAACTTTTTCTAACCAAATCCTGAGCAGGTCTTGAAAGGTAAGAACATTTATGGCAGTATCTGGTCTACAGTTAATATATGTGGACATCTGCTGCTTTTCAGGCTCCTCCAGGCAGCACAGAGAGGACAGCTCTTTATCCCAGGAGGAAAGCCTACAGCTGAACAGCATCCCACCTACACCCACTCTCACCTCCACAGCTGTGAAGAATAGGAAGCCCTTGGAGGGGCTGGAAGAGATGGAAGAAGAAGGCAGCCCAGAATCAGAGTTTACGCAAAGGTGAGGAACTGAGGGAGAGAATCTGGGTGTCTGATTTGCCACTTTGGTGTTTTGCCATCTCTGTCTTGCTGTTTTTGCTTTTCTCTCCTACAGCACTCCCTCATTCTTGGGTCCTTATACAATCCTTTTTCCTCCTCCTCCTACTTTTTTTTTTATCTTTACCCCTATATTTTGAGCTTCTCTCCTCTTTAATCCTGGCCACCTTACCTCTTTTTACCCTTTACTTTTATTTACTGTCACTGATCTTACATTATTTCCAACAGCCAACTACTTTCAGGCACCCAGAGGGCAAGGTTCTTGAGTCCACATCATTCCCAGACTCCATTCAACCCTTTAGGTCCTGGTCTGGGTAACCAGCTGACCCGGTGAGCTTTTCTTTTCGTCTTCTGTCTTCACTTCAGATCTGTTACCAACAATGAAAGGATTCTCCCTTTATCCATTGCTTCTATGCTGATGCTTCTTAGAATTGTTTTAGCCACCAATCACTCCTTATATAATGTGGAACCCTAGTATGTAAAACTGATAAGGGTAGGGCTGCTGATTGAAGCAGGAATGGGAACCTAAAGCCCAACTTTATTTACTGCTTACCCCTGCTCCCCTGGGGTGCCTCTGAGAAACTCTCAGGGGCCTTTAAGGAGCACTTTGGAAATCTCTATATCCTTGCCATCAGACTCAGCCTTATGGAAGAGGACGAAGACAAAGAAGAGTCAGGAACTCAGAATGAGTCAGGTGAAGAATGGCAAGATCCAGACAAGGTGAGTGGACCCAGCCTTCCCTTCTCTCTCTAGAACTAGAGGCAAATCTGAGAAAGAGAAACTAGAGTGATTCTGCTCTATCAGTCCTGATGATGCCTTTGTCGCTGAATATTACTTAGGACTTTATGAAAGAATCACAGTAAAGGAGGGAGGTTTGTAAGTTGCTTTGCACTTTGCTAGGATTTATCTTTATTTAAAAAAAAAAAAAAACAGGAAAAATAAGTTTTAAAATACCAAAAAGTACTGGAATAGCATTCCCCCTTTCAATATCCAAATAAGTGTTCTTCCTCTGGATCTAATGAAAGGAGTTCTAGAGCTAGAGATAGAAGGTCATCTAATCCAACCTTGCAGCAGCCCATTTAATAAGTCTCTTCATAATGTATGAGCACGGGCATAGCAACAATGGCGCCCTGCCTTCTTTCCTGTCTTCCTAGAGGGCTGCCCCAGTCCCTAATTCTTCCACTCACTCCCTTTACTACCCCAGCCTGATTTCCTCTCAATGCTGCCAGTCTGGTAGGAAGAGCATAGTTTCACCACTTTATTAAATTAGCTCTTTAACCCCTCTGAACCTCCTCATCTTTAAAATGGAGCTTTTTCACAAAATTTAAAAAGATTATAAACTGAAAAGGATTATGTGTCCACTGCTATTATTATTCTGTGCTCTTATCTGTTCTTTGAAGAGGGAGAAAGAATGGAATTAAGCAGAGGAATGGAGGTCTTATGCTCAGAAGGAAAAAACAATGACATATTTAAACTAGAGACTAGAGAGCAGCGTGTCTATTAAAATCTCCTCAGGAAAAATTCTGTTCTCAGGTTCCAAAATGGAATGAATGTAAGGGATTTAGTCTGCAGGTCAGAAGAAGAGGCACTTCTCTGATGACTGGGAAGTCTAGGTTTGAACCTCCTGCCCACCCTGCTTTTGCTAATCTTTCCTTCCTGACTGCTTCAAAGACCTACTGCAGCCTTTACACTTGTTATTGGAAAGGGAACTTTGTGATTGTTTGCAATGTGATGGGATTAAGGAAGGACCTTTCTAACTTTTGACCACATTCTCTCTAGCACTCTTCCCCCAGTGAGCCTGGGCTGGACCTCTTAGATTCTACAGAGCTGAATGTTGAGGTGAGTGGCCTCAAAACAGATTGTGGACGGCAGTGTAAGAGGAGTTATGTGTCTTTGGGAGATTCTGGCAGGTAACTAGCATATCTGTCAAATAGGTGGAAAGGCCACAGCCCATGGCCTGCCCTCTCAGCTGTGTCCAGAGCTTTAGAAATGGCCCTGGGAGGAAGTCAGGAGAGGAGTTGTCATCTGTAGGACCTTGCAGTCATATCTTTGCCCTGTGGCTGTGGTAATGTCTTTGTGCTTGCCTTTCATGTTTTTCATTGCAGGATTTCTGACATGACTCTGCGCCCTTCTCCATCTCCACCTGACACCTCAACCGTATAACCACTTGGAAAAGGCAAACAGGAAAAGCTAGCAAAAGGAATCATTACTTCCAGGCCCTGCCCCTGGTCTCTGAGGGAAAGAAGAGGTGGGCTTTGCCTTTGTAACCTATGCTTTCTCTGATGTTGTTGGCAAGAGAAGCCTTAAGTCCCTTCCTTCCTAATGCATCGTGGCTCTGTCCCTCTGTGTTTGAGCAGAGTGCCTATTCCCTACTGTGTTTAGAGGGGTGGGAGCTTCACCTCAGAATTTGAGTTGAATGGAGAGAGCCTCACAATTTTCCTTTATTTTTGGAACATCTTTCCAGCCTCTTTTGTGCCCTGATTATTAGCTCAATAAACATGTTTGCATCAGCTAGTTCCCAGGTGTGGCTTGAGATTATTAAACTGATGGAGATCAGGTCTTTACTAGTATCTTAAATGGCCCTGCCCAGCCCTATGGCCCAATGTGTAGTTGTGACACTGCACACACCCCAGGTGCTTACTAGTAGTATATCGGCTCTCAAGGACCTATTGCTTAGTAACTGAAGAACTGGGTGGGACAGAGAAATTAGGGAGAGACTGGCTGCCTTTGACTAGGTTTATCTACTGAGAACAGTTTAGGCTGAAGAGGAAAGACAGTAAATATCCTGATCAGCTGGAGGGTCGACCTTTCTGTCCTATCTACAGTGAGGCCAGGCCAGCCCACCCTACCTACCTTGGCATCCTTCACCTAACAGTTCTTTCCAGGGGTAATTTAATGTCCTCATCCCCAAAACACTTGTAATAATTTGAAATTTTATAGACTCTCAATATCTGAGAGATAGGGGAAAACTTAGAAGTTATTTTAAATGACCAACCCTAAAAACCAAGCCTTTGACATTACCTTCTCCTTTCTCCTTGCCTTCCCCAGGTAGTCCTCATTAAGTCCTGTCAAGTCATTCTCCAAAATATATCTCTGGTCTCTTTTTTCATTGCAGCCATCATCTCTCATCTAAACTTCCATAAAATAGCCTTTGGAAATTGCCCTCCTTGAAACTCTGACTTATTTGTTCTTGCCCTCTGGTCTCTCTTTTCCCTCTGATAAGCAATCAAATATATGAAGACACTGTCACTTTCTACTTTGCCTTTTTTCTTCTGTGGTTTAAGGAACCCTTTAGTCTCTCCTTTTATTTTTATGCTTATTTATTTTTAAAAAAATATATGTTTATTGATTTCAGAGAAGATAGGAGAGGGAGAAGGAGAGAGAGAAACATCAGTGGTGAGAGAATCATTGATTGGCTGCCTCCTGCACAGGCCCACTGGGGATGGAGCCTGACTGGGAATTGAACTGTGACCTCCTGGTTCATAGGTTGATGCACAACCACTGAGCCACACCAGTTGGGCCAATCTCTCCTTTTAGATATGATCTCCAATTCTTTCCTGTCCTGAGCATCTGCTTTAATAGCAAGTTCTCACTGTGGTCTCCCAGGCTGAAGACCACCATTCAGCTAGTGGTCTCTGCAAAGGAGCCATAACTTCCTGTGATCAGGTCACGCAGTCATACCCATTTCTTCCTTCTTCCCTTTCTTCTCCCCTACTTTCCCTCCCAGATAGAATCTGGAAATTGGGTTTGTGAGTCTCTTTTGGAAAGACAGCCTACCAGTAACCTGCAGGGGAGGAAGGGTAGTTGACACTTTCAGAGATCTTAAGCCTGTATTCAGTTGGAACAGCTCCAAGGAAGTGTTTTCTATGGAATCTGGGAACAGAGTGGGAAAACTGAATTGAAGATATAGAGGTCACTAAGGATCCAAGAGGGGAAAGATTCCCGAGTTATTTAAATACCAACCAAGCTGAGGGTACTTCATAAGATCAAAAGAGAAACTTGAAAGTTCTGTAAATGTGGAGATATGTATACAGTCAGACAGCCCACTGCAGTGGATTGAGCCTCCAACCTTTGAATCTGTATATTATACCATGCTCCATAAATTCTTTGCCACTCTTTATTAATAGGTAGGATTCTAGGTCCTCTCCCCTGGAACATTGGCTCAATGATTGCTTAATAGAATGTGGTAGATGATGCTGTGCCGATTTCCAAACTCAGACCTTAAAGAAAAGGGCAGCTTCCATGTCATTTTTCTTGAGATAATCACTCTTGGAACTTGGTTACCATGCTGTAAGAAAGTGCCAAGCAGCCACATGGAAAGTCCATGTGTAAGTGTTAAGTCAGCAGCTCTAGCTGAGGTCCCAAACTACTTTCATCATCAAGCATCAGAGTTATTCAGAAGTGAATCAAATGATTCCAACACCCAGCTTTTGTCTTCCATCTGAGGCCCTAGGCATCACAGACCAGAGACATGCCACCCTTCTGTGCCTTTTCCAAATTCCTGATCCATAGAATCCATAAGCATAATGAAAAGGTGGTGGTTACACCACTAAGTTTTGGGTGGTTTATTATGTGGCACTTGTAACTGAAACAGAACCTTAGAGTCTTAAGACTCCAAATATTTGGGCATTTTTATCAGCTAAAAGTTTTGATATAGTATATAGATCCTAGAAGCCCAATGCATGAAGATTCATGCAAGAATAGGCCTTCCTTCTGGTTGCTGCCAGCATGCTGCATGTTCTCTCAGGCAACTGTGCAGCGTTGGCGGCAGTGGCACAAGCCCTTTGCACTCCGGCAGTGCTTCCTCCTCACCCTCCTTCTCTGGAGAATTTATCTGTGCAGCACTGGCACTCCCAGGGAAGCACAGAGGGGAAGAGTTCTTCTGGGGAGCGAAGCAGGTGAGAAGGACTGGAGAGGTTGGGTGTGCTAGTGCATTTTACTTTCCCATTGTGAAAGTGGGATGCAACTGGCCCTCTTCCTTATCCTCTTCCTCCTCCGCCCTCCACATCCTGCCCGCCCACTCTCCCACCACATCCATCACCCCTCCCCTCTGGATTTGGCAAGATAGGGAGAGGGGAGATCTGATAATTTGGTTTACTGTGTAGGTGGCATTTTTTATCTATTCAAAACAAAGCTGAGTCACCACCATCGCCCGTTGGCTGGTCCGGGGCTCCCTGGGCACGCTAACTGCATCTAGCGAGCTCCCACACATGTCCCTGCCAGCCTATGGGGCTGCTCTAAGCTAGGGTTTTGTTTACCAGAGCATTGGGACAGGGGTGGAGTAGAGGGAGACCCCAGACACCAGAAGGTTGCCTCTGAGGCCAGGGTCGGGCCACAGGGAGGCTGCAAGGACAGTTGACAGATGTGGAGCATGGCAGGGAGGCCCTGAGGAGGCCCATTTCTGAGAGGCCTATAGTGGGCGGGGCAGGGAACGGGGCCATCACAGTCTTTGTTGGGTTAATTTACATACTCCTGATGGTCAATTTACATGTTTCTCTTGTATTAATATATAGATTTACTACTTGTTTTACTTATACATTAAGAATATAATGGGTAATTTAGTGATGAAATAACTTTCTAAATATTTCATTGGTTAACAGAACAAAATACCTTTTTGTGCTGAAAACATTATAGTGAGAACAAAGTGAGAAAAACTTTTTAAATCATAGCTAACATTTCTGAGTCTAGCTGAAATTTATTTTAGTAGTTTTAATGACCTTCATAACTGAAAAGAGTACATCTCAAAAACTTGTAAATCCAAATAGATGCTTCTTTACTGCATTTACTATTTTAATAGGTGAAGCCAAGCCCTGGCCAGAGGGCTCAGCAGTTAGAGCAGCAACCCATAAGGCTCTCTCTCATATTGATGTTTCTCTCTCTCTTTCTCTCTCTCTCTTCCCCACCCCCCAACTTCTCTTCCACTCTCTCTAAAAAAGAAGTTAAGGGAAAAATATTTTTGGGTGAGGATTAAAAACAATAAAATAAATGAGCCAGAATCCACTGAAATTCTTTATTTGGAAGACTTGTAACAGGTCAGAAAATGATTTCCAAGAACAAATAACAACATTCTTAGAGGAGATGCACATTGTTTGGGACCACAGAACTACTGCATACTATATCACATAAATTGCAATCCATCGCAATCTGTGGGTTTTCCTCTCTTACTTTAGAATGCTGACCTTATTAGAGATGACGCATGACATTTGGATCCCAGTGAGGGTGTCACTTAATAGTAATAAAAGTTGCCGAAACCGGTTTGACTCAATGGATAGAGCATGGGCCTGCAGACCAAAGGATCCCAGGTTCGATTCCAGTCAAGGGCATTTATCTTGGTTGCAGGCACATCCCCAGTAGGGGGCGTGCAGGAGGTGGCTGATCAATGTCTCTCTCTCATTGATGTTTCTAGCTCTCTCTCCCTCTTTTCCTCTCTGTAAAAAATCAATAAAATATATTTTTAAAAAATAGTAATAAAAGTTAACTTCAGCCAGGCTGGAACTGGAGCTGAGGACAACTCAGGCAGGGTGGGTAGAGGACCCTGCATAGGCTGAAGCTGACCTGGGTTAATAAGTGACACTAAGCAGTGCTTTTCAGGAGAATATCACTGCATTGCCTGTTAGTTTACAACCAAATAAAGTCTTTTTCTTTAAAAAAAAAATATTTTATTGATTTTTTTACAGAGAGGAAGGGAGATGGATAGAGAGTTAGAAACATTGATGGAAGAGAAACATCGATCAGCTGCTTCTTGCATACTCCCTACCAAGGTACATGCCCTTGATAGGAATTGAACCCGGGACCCTTGAGTCCGCAGACCAGCGTTCTATTCACTGAGCCAAACCGGTCAGGGCCAAATAAAGGCTTTTTCAACTCATATTGTGACCATGAATTCTGCCAGGTGAGTTGTTGGTATTCTCTCCTAAATTATAAAGTGAAAGGTTTTCTTTCCCAGATTGCTGAGAAAAGCCTTCAGCTAAGAGTAAGTTACCATCCTTTGAACTCCAAACAACACTGACTCCAGAGGATACAGGATGAAAAAAGAATGTATTTGGATGACATGAGGATAAGGTGGTGGGATGGGGGTTTATTTTCATACATAGACATCAATTCTTCCTTGAGTTCTATAGTTACTTCCCTGGTGATAGGGTTGAACATTGTGATCCTGGACAGGATACACAAAAAGAGTCTTAAGCACAGAATACCCTGTGTATTGATTTGGAATAGCTGGAGAAATAGGTACTTAAAGAGTGGTCAGGATGGAGCAGAGAAATAGAATAGCGGCAAACACAACAAAAATAAATTCCAGGAAACTAAAGAAGACCTCCAGTGGGCAGAGGAGCCTAGAATCCTGGGGAAACTTGAAGGAAGATATATTTAATTTGATAAGGTATATTAGAGCCAGCAATTGGAATGAGTGATATAATAGAATGCCAAAAAATAAAGCATTTGTGTGGTTGCAATAGCCTCTCACAGTAGAGGATGGGGAAGCTGCTAAATCTAGAACCTTTGCATAGGTTCTTCACTGAAGGGGTGGAGGACTGCTTTCTCTTTTCTTTTTTATAACAAAAACCTTATAATCCAGTTAACATTTTTAAAAATATATTTTATTGATTTTTTAAAGAGAGGAAGAGGGTTAGTTGGGAGCATCAATGAGAAGGAAACATCATTCAGCTGCCTCCTGCACACCCTCTACTGGGGATGTGCCTACAACCAAGGTACATGCCCTTGACCAGAATCAAACCTGGAACCCTACAGTCCACAGGTCGATGCCCTATCCACTGAGCGAAATTGGCTAGGGTCCAGTTAATATTTTTAAACTATGTGTGGGAAAGGCAGCTCAGCATGGCTGTTAATAGAGTGGGTTCTAGAGCCAAAATTTTTGTCGAGTTCTAGCTTCATGGTGTACTAGCCTTGTGGCCCTGGGCAAGTTACATAAGATGATTATAAAGGTGAATCGCTCACAACAAATTTAGCTCATAATATACATTCAGATGTTACCTCTCAGTTTTTATATTACTTGGATGCAGGAACATAAGTGACCTTATCACATTTAAAATATATGTAAAAATAAAATGGAGCAGCTATGAGTCTCACTCTACAAACTCAAATGAGGATTGTCTCATATGAAAGGATGGTCACCAATATTCAGGGGTACAGCCAGGCATGAACAAAGTGCTGCACCTACCTAAGTACATACTCCTCTCTGCCCCCCCCCCCTCTCAGTTACACTGTGAGGCACAGTATGATTTCCTGTGAGGATACTCCTTTTCTGGTAGGTTAAGTCACTTTGTCTAAGCTTGCAGAGCTAGGAAATTGAAGCTCCAATTCAAACCCTCCTGAGCCTCATTCTAGAGACTGACCACAAGGGCTGTTTTCACTGCAACTGGGCTTGGGTTATGGCTGAAGGGATTTCCCCAAGAAGTATTAGAGCAAGAAGTGGCTGTTATCAGACCTGTGTTGCCTAACCTGTGTCTCCAGGACCAAGAGGGATGACTCAGGGCTTATGTTGCTAGGCTTAATGACCTTTTGCATCACCAGAGCTCAAAACTCAAGAGTGTTCAGGATAGCTAAGAAAGTTCTGAAGAGAACAAGCACCCTAACATTATCACAACATAAAAGCATTCTACTTAGGGCCATGTGATAATGAAGCAGAAATAAGAAGGGGGTAAATCTTGTGAAGAGAATCAGAAGTAGGTCCATTTGTATAAATATGATCAAAATAAGTATTAAGAAACAGTGGGGAAAGAAACTGTTCAGTAAGTAGTTTGGGAACATCTGCCTTTCCATCTAAATGTTACACTATTTTATACCACCACCACGCCAAGTTAAATTTCATTATGGCCTAAAAACAGAGTCAATAATTTAAAAAAATTATAAAATTATTTTTTTAATTTGGCCTTCCTAAGTAATATATAATATTTAGAAATGATAAAAAATTGACAGTTTTGAGAGAAACCAAGATGGCGGCATAGGTGAACATCTAAACCACTGCCTCGCATAACAATTTCAAAACTACAACTAAAAGACAGAATCCACAGGAAAGCTGGCTGAGTGGAAATTCTACAACTAGAAGGAAAGAGAGGGGCTCATGGAGACTCAGGAGCTGCAAAAAGCTGAGGTACAGAGACGCGTGCCTGGAGAAGACGGGACAGAGTGCCTGGCTGGCTTCCTCTAGCGGGAGGGAGACGGAAACTCCCAACTGCACTGAACCCCTCTTCTGACTGCACTGAACCCCAGTTCTGGGCGAGACTCATATGGGGGAGTTTGGACTGTTGTGAAAAGGGAGGAGTGCAGAGAAACTTAGGGGAGCCACGAAAGAGATCTGGAGGTGCGTGTGAAAGTGCGCCCACAGAGGGCTGACTGCTGAATGTGCTGCTGGCTTTCCCTAGCAGGAGGAAGACAGAAGCTCCCAACTGCACTGAAATCCAGGTCGGACTGCACTGAACCCCAGTTTTGGGTGAGACCTGGGGGACCCAGACTCATACGGGTCCCAGAGTATACAGAAACTCAGGGGAGCTGGAAAGGCAGATATCTGGAGGTGTGCATGACTGCGCACAGAGAGGGCTGCAGCGATTACCAACGATGATAAATCAGGGACTGATGATAAACCAACGATGTCTGCTCAGCCCTGAGACTCTGCCCCATCCAAGCTGAGCACAGAGGCTTTTGCAGTATTTCAAGTTTTAAGGTGGAGTCCCAGCACAGAAGTTATCCCAGCGTTGATACAGCTGATCCTCACAACCATTTGGCTTGGAGGTCAATTCCCCCCAGTGATACCAACAACAATCAAGACTTTATTACAACAAGGCTGTACACACAGTCCACAAAAGGGTTCACTAAGAGAGTCCACCTCAGGTAACGGGAGGCAGAACTACTGGGCCATATAGGACAACTAGCACACAAAGCTACTCTACCAACTCAGGGAAGCAGTGAAAATGCAGAAACGAACAGATCACAAACAAAAGAAATGGAGGAAAACAAACAACTGGATATAGAGTTCAAAACCATGGTTATAAGGTTTTTCAAGAATTTCCTAGATAAATTTAGCGAGACCCAAGAGGAAATGAAAAAGGACCGACTAGAGATGTAAAAGTACCAACTAGAAATTAAACATACTCTGAATAAAATAAAAAAATAGAGACCTAACAACAGACTAGAGGAATGCAAGAATCAAGTCAAAGATTTGAAATACAAAGAAGCAGAAAACACAACTAGAAAATAAAAAAGAATCCAAAAGTGTGAATATAATGTAAGGAGCCTCAGGAGCAACTTCAAGCATACCAACATCCAAATTATGGAGGTGCCAGAAGAAGAGAGAGAGCAAGATACTGAAAACCTACTTGAAGAAATAATGACTGAAAACTTCCCCCACTTGGTGAAAGAAATAGACTTATAAGTTCAGGAAGTGCACAGAACCCCAAACAAAAGGAATCCAAAGAGGACCACACCAAGACACATCATAATTAAAATGCCAAGAGCAAAAGACAAAGAGAGAATATTAAAAGCAACAAGCGAGAAACAGTTATTAACTTACATGGGAGCACCCATACGATTGTCAGCTGATTTCTCAACAGAAACTATGCAGGCCAGAAGGGAGTAGCAAGAAATATTCAAAGTGATGAATAGCAAGAACCTACAACCAAGATTACTCAGCAAAGCTATCATTAAGAATTGAAGGGCAGATTTGGTGGTGATAAACTCCTTTAGTTTTTTCTTATCTGTGAAGCTCTTTATCTGCCCTTCAATTCTGAATGATAGCGTTGCTGGGTAATCTTGATTGTAGGTTCTTGCTATTCATCACTTTGAATATTTCTTGCCACTCCCTTCTGGCCTGCATAGTTTCTGTTGAGAAATCAGCTGACAATCATATGGGTGCTCCCATGTACATAATTAACTGTTTCTCTCTTGCTGCTTTTAATTTCATGATGCGGACATGAAATGCTGAAAGGTAATCTTTAAGAAGAGGAAGAAGAAAAAATAAAAATTATGAACAACAAATACATAGCAATAAGTGAATCTAAAAATCAAGTAAAATAAAAATCTGATGAACAGAATAAACTAGTGAATATAATAGAATCAGAGCCATAGAAATGGAGTGGACTGACAATTCTCAGGGGGAAAGTGGAAAGGGAGTCCAGGGAGAGACTAGACAAAAACTGTACACCTATGGATGAGGAGAATGTGGTGGAGGTAAGGGCCGAGGGAGGGGTGGGAGTCTGGTGGAGGGGAGCTATGGGAGGAAAAAAGAGGAACAATTTTAATAGTCTGAACAATAAAGATTTATTAAATAAAAAGTATATTTATTTATTTATTTATTTATTTTACTGATTTTAGAGAGGAAGGGAGAGGAAGAGATAGAAACGTCAGTGATGAGAATCATTGATCAGCTGCCTCCTGCACGTCCCATACTGGAGATAGAGCCTGCAATGTGGGCATGTGCCCTGACCAGGTATCTAACTGTGACTTATAAGTTCACCAGTTGATGTTTAACCCCTGAGTCACACCGGTTGAGCTCATTTCTTACCACACATGACAAGAGTCCTCAACAACCCCGTTGGCTCTAGCCCTGAGCTCACCAAAGTACTCTCATCCCAGAGTCAAGCTCAGCACAAGACAGGACGCAAAGCATTCTTATCACTTGACACTGCTTATACAGCAGGTTTCTGTAAATGAACATAAACAGAGAAGCAATTTGGGAGGACACTGTGGGAAAAGATGGCCTGAGTCAGGGAGATGGCAGCAGGATTGATAAGTCAAGAGGTCGAAGCCCTCGGGATTCCCTGATGGGCTGCAGATGTAAGAGGAGTCACAGATGACTATGCTTTTGACCTGAGCAGTTGGAAGTCAGTAATCCTCAGCTGTGGGTGGGGAAGGCTACGAATGGGGCACAGTTCAGTTTGGGGTATATGTGAAATTAGGGGAGAGGGAGTTCTGGGCTGGAGATTGAAACGTGGGACAGGTTGGTATATGTGGAAACGCACTTCAGGTGTCCTCAGTGGATAAGTGATGGGTCAAGTGGGCCAGGCTCTTAGGTAGCCCCTGCTTGCTTTCCTGCTTAGCGGTCTTCCTCTTCCCATTTTCCTCCACATTTCCTACCCCTTAGCTGGGGATGGTCTGGGTCAGAGTCTTCTTCCTAAGGAGAAACTGGGGTCCCTCCTTTCTGAAGAAATGAGATTCTTTTTAGTTCACTTTGCAGTGTTCTTCTCTTCCCACCTCCACCTTCATTTCTCCCACTCCTGCCCTCGAATCCCCACCTCATTCCGCCCTGTGCCCTTCCCCAAGGCCTGGAAAAGGTTGTTACCCACTGATAGGGCTGGTAAAGGAACCTGAGCCGCCTGCCCTGCTCATACTAAAGCACAGAATAGGGATAGAAAAAACCTTGTCACTGTCACTTTAATTGTCCTGAGGGAGGGAGTCCCCTGCCCCGTGTTCACCAGCTGAGGTAGACTGAGAGAAGGAAGTGGGGTTGGGTTGCAGAGAGCACTGAACCCAGCTGCTCCTGGGCCTGCTCACACATGAAAACTTCCTGCGATGAGAGCGGAAACACAGGTGCCGTCCCCAGAGCCTGGGCCAGAGGGGAGCCATGGGCAGGCCCCGGGCCCTGGTCCTGCTCTTGGCACTGCTGACACTCTGCATCACTGCTGGTGAGTGGGGGGCTGGAGAGAACGTGAGGCCGCGGGGATGCTGTGGAGACCCAGCCCTGGGCCCTTCCTATGTCTGTATTCCACAGGGTCACCTGAGGTGTGGGTGCAAGTTCAGATGGAGGCCACCACGTCCCTGTCCTTCACTATTCGCTGTGGATTCCTGGGATCTGGCACTATCTCTTTGGTGACTGTGAGCTGCAGGAGGCCTAATGGTGCTGGAGGGACCAAGCTGGCTGTATTGCACCCAGAATTCGGCACACAGCAGTGGCCTCCTGCCTATCAGGCCCACTGGGAAACCGGAACCAGCATCTCCCTCACCCTGGAAGGGTCTGAGGAGAGAAGCCTTGGTCCCAACACCACCTTCTGCTGCAAGTTTACTTCCTTCCCTGAGGGCTCCCAGGAGGCCTGTGGGAATCTCCTTGTCACAGACCAAGGTGGGGCTGACCAGGAACACGGTTCAGGGAGGGCAGGGCGGAGTTCGGGGCATTGGCCAGGGATCTGGTATGTCTCTCTTCGTACACAGGGTTCCCTGCCCCTACTTCAGCCTCTATTCTACGGGCTGACCTGGCTGGGATTTGGGGAATCTCAGGGGTCCTCCTCTTTGGCTGTGTCTACCTTCTCCACCTGCTACATCGGCAAAGGCACTGGTGAGACCCAGCCCCAGCCGGGCCCTGTCTAAATCTTCACATCATTGAGCTAGCCGTATGCTTTGTTTCTGACCCTCCTAACTCTCTTCCAGGTCTGTCACAAAGCTTCAGCCACCCCTCAGCAACCCCCTGACACAGACACAAGCAACGGTGAGGATCAGGGATCACTTTGGAGCGGGGAACTGAGTGAGCTGGAGCTGGGGGCTATGAGGTGAAACCTCACTTGGCCCTTTTTCTCTGCTATCCCTGCAGGCATCCAGCCAAGCCTCCCTGGCCCCTCCCCACATCTCTTATGCCACCATCTCCACCAACCACCTCTGCCGGGCAGCTATGGACATGGTCCTTCCACCCCAGCCATTGTCCAGGAGGGAGATGATCCCCAACCACACAGCACAGCGTCCTGCCCCTTGGGCATCTCTGCCAGCCTCTGCTCGCAGCAGTTTCATCTCTGTTGAGAATGGACTCTATGTTCAGGCAGGAGAGAGGCCTCCCCACATCTGCTCCAACCTCATCCCTTTCCCTGACCCTCTGGGGCCCAGAGCCATGGAAGGGCATTTAGGAATTTAATGAGAGGGGCCCCAAGTCCACTTGACCTTCCTTCCTTCCCAGGCCTCTGGGGCCAGCATCTTATTAAGCCTCTAATAAGTCCACACATACCCAGCCAGGGCCCACTTGCTGCGGATGTGGCCAGCGTGTGTGCTTGTGTGGGCATGCGTGTGTATGAGAGGTGACAAAACCCATCCGAGGTTGTTTCCTGCTTTCAAGTCCCCAGTCCTCCCGGGTGATGTCGATGACTAAGTCAACAAAAATGTTTGTTTGACTGAGGTCTTGGCTGGGCCTTTTCTTCTTTGGGAGCTTAAGAGGTTAGAGGCAGTTTCAACCCCTGAGAGGCAGGAGGCAGGTTAGAATCAGAGGGAGAAGGGTCTAGATACAGGAGATCTCTTCCCTACCCTCACCCCCACACCAGAAAGGAGTTTCCTGGGGCTGGGGAAGTCATGTCAGACTGGTGACTCCTGGCCCTACAGACCTTGCTGAGAGACAATAGGCAAAATTGACAGAATTGGGTGTCTGATGGCCCCAGCCAGGAGAGTCCATGTTCAAATCCCACCGTGTGCCAGGACAGCACAAGGGCTTCTGGGGCTTCCACCTGAGAAAAGACCCTGTGGTCTTACCTGGTGTCCCTACAACAGGGCTCCCTGAGATGGCCTGGGGATGAAGCCCTGGTACCCACCCCCCCTCCAGAGTTGATACTCAGAGGCAGGGAACTCATCTCATATCTGCCCACAGTAGCTTCCTCTTGCTCCTTTCCTGCTTCTGGGCATCAGGACTACTCCCCACTGGCCCCTGGCAGACAAGCCCATTTGACTCAGGGACTGAACACACCCTCCCCTACCCTCTAGTCTTCCCATCCAGGAGGTGGCTCTCCGTTCGTCAACAGGCCCAGCAGCCTGGCCTCATCACACGTTTGCCACATGAGACAACGTGGTGAGAGAGCTCTGGAAGCCAAGAGGCTCCACAGGAATGTGGCAAATTCCTGGGAGGTGGGGGACAATGTAATCCTGGAGCCAGGCTCAGCCTACACCCCCAACCAGGGTGAATACTAGTTCGGAGGGCGGTAGGGACGCCTGCCCCTTGGCCTCGTCCTTGGTCTTACATGTGAGAAATCCCAGAGAGTACACCCTGTCAAGCTAGGATCTACCCCTTCTGCCTCTGTCTGGCTCAGGGAGGAGGCCTGCCCAGAGGCTGTGTCCAACCACAAAATTTTCTAGCAACCAGCCTGCTCTTCCAGACATGCTCAGAAGTGGTCTTCCCAGAAGCGGGGCCCAGCTCCACACTGCACGGGGAAGAGGATGGACCAGAGTGAGGGTGTGGAGAAGGGGTTATTGGGCCTGTCTCCCTCAGCAAGTGGGAGAGGCAAATCCCACCGTGTGCCAGGACAGCACAAGGGCTTCTGGGGCTCCTCCTCCTCTGAGAAGCCCTGCACACTGGTCTTGCCAGCTCAGTGGTCCCTAAGGGCTGGGATTTAAGGGAGAAGGTGGGGCTGCTGCAGAGGTCCCAGAGGTGAGAGAGATGTCAGGGAGGGAGGGAGTAGCTCAGGGCCCAGCAGTCTTGGGATTGTGTTGGGAGCAGGGATGGAGGTTTGGGAGGCAGTGAGACTTGCAGGAAGGGAATGTTCATGGAACAAGGAGGGCTCTGAGGAACCCCAGCCCCCAGCCCAGCTCCCAGCCAGACCACTTGCCTAAAATTGAGTTGAGGGAGAGGTCCTCAGGCCTGAGCCTGTCTTCCACAAACAAACTGAGGAGGCCAGCCAGCCTGCTCTCGGTTGAAGACCAAAAACCGGGGGACCTAGGAAGTCTTCACAGCTGGCTTGCTCCCCATTGTCCACCCCAAGTGCAGACCCAGCAGTGCTGAAGGGACCAGCTGAGAGAATCATGTGGCCCTACATCGTGGGGATGTCGCTGGACACAACCCTGAGGATCAGCAGTGCAGGCTCCTTTCCCAGACCCAGTCTGGGAGAACATGCTCACGTTTGTTCAACAAACGTGGAAATTGAAAGAGAGGACTTGCTCAAGGGGACAGGCCTCCACAGACAGTCATCCAAGAGGGGCCCTCAGCCATAATCTAAAGCTTGCTCTTGGAACTGCCCTGGGTTTGAATCCCAGGGCTTATCGAACCTCTCGGAGGCTCACTTTGCTCCTCTGGCACATAACGAGGGTGATAAGGCCTGAAGGGAGTGAAGACTGTATACACCAGGGCCAAGTGCCAAGCAACTTGGCCCGGAATATCTTATTCAGGACTTACACAACCCCAAGGGGTAGGTATTTCCAATAAATCTGTTTAACAGACGCGGAGCCTGGACAGCTGAGGAGGAGGGGGGCGTGGAGGGAGGGGGAGGAGGGGTGCGCAGAGGGGGGACCCTTGGAGGCTGGGAATGCGGGGATGTGAGCCGGCCCAGCCGCGCGGCTGCCCTCCAGGCACCTGGGAGATCCTTCTGCCAAGACGCGCGCTCTGCCCAAGAGAACAGGATCCTGGGAGGTGTCAGGGCGTTGCACAGAGTTGTGACCCACTCGCCACGCCACCGCGATCCCACCCCCTCCGCAAACGGTCCCAGCAACACGTGACCGGCCCCGCCGGAGGTCAGCTGCACCTCCCAACCCCAGCGCCCTCCCAGCGACCCCCGAGTCCTCTTTCCGTGGTCCAGCCGCAGCCGCTCTCGGCTCCACCCCACCCCACCCGTCACAGCCTCCCCCAGGTCCCCGCACCGGTCCTCGGGAGCTCACCCCCTGCTCCTGCGCCTTAGCTTCCTTACTGCCCCCCTCAAGCCCGCTCCTCCCACCCCACCCACTGCTCTGGGTGGTCCCTGCGGTGCCTGCTGCTCTTGGCTCTGCGTCCTCAGCTGCCAGCGCAGGTCCAGGTCGGGAACCCCAGGAGGTCAGTCGAGTGCCCAGCAGCCGCCTTCCCCGCTGCCCACAGGCCCCTCTGGAGACCCGCCTGGACGAGCCCCAGGCCCAGAAGGGGTGGTGGGACCTGAATGCCGAGACCATCCGCCGGGTATGCGACCTCAGGCCCAGTTGGCCGGCGGATCCTCGTAGTGCAGGGTGCGCTGCAGAACGCTGGGCCCAGTCGTGACCTCACCCCCAGCCCCTTCAGGGCGCCCATCCAGCTCGAGCTGAGGTGGCCAGGAGACTGCGACAGTGAATGGCATGGGTCTGGGACCTGGAGAGAAGAAATCAGACAAGAGGTGTCTGAGGACTCAGCCAGCAAAATGCAGGGAGAAGACTTCCTGGCTAGGATGAGGTCGGGGCTAAAAGGGGCAGAGTTGAGCTGAGAGTCTCCTGTTTTCTTGGACCTCTCCCCAACCCCAGAGAGAAACCACAGGCTGTGGCCCCAATTCCAATTCTTACAGAAGAAGACACAAATATACAAGATTCTAGATCTGTTGGTCCAGTCGTGGTCAGGGGAGACTCTCCAATTTCAAATCTGATGATGCAGCTGCGACATCTGGAATTCCCATAGCTGGGCCCTTAAAGAGTTTCACTTCAGCATCTGTGGAATGGGTCAGCTAGCTCACCTGGGAAACTGGGCTGTTTGGTAAATAAACAGACAAACATTACAACTGTTAAAAGATCAGGTTGCTATGAAAAGGAATAATGGGACCTCTCCATGTAGACATTTAAAATAAAACCTGAAGGTAAGCGGCAGTTGTCTAGGCAAAGATAGTGGGGAGACCATTCCAGGCGGGAAAAGACTAACAAAGGCCTGGAAGCTGAAAAGAGCTCAACATTGCCAGGACGAAAGGCAGCTCAGTGTGTTTGAAATCAAGTGAGTGCGAGCAGCCGGCAAAGCCTACAGAAGGGATTGTGATTTTTTTTTTTAATATTTTTATTGATTTTTTACAGAGAGGAAGGGAGAGGGATAGAAAGTTAGAAACATCGATGAGAGAGAGACATCAACTGCCTTCTGCACACCCCCCACTGGAGATGTGCCCGCAACCAAGGTACATGCCCTTGACTGGAATCGAACCTGGGACCTTTCAGTCCGCAGGCCGATGCTCTATCCATTGAGCCAAACAGGTTTCGGCGGGATTGTGATTTTTTAAAAAAATATGTTTTATTGATTTTTTTTTTTTTTTACAGAGAGGAAGGGAGAGGAAAAGAGAGTTAGAAACATCCATGAGAGAAAAACATCCATCACCTGCCTCCTGCACGCCCCACTGGGGATGTGCCGGCGACCAAGGTACATGCCCTTGACCGGAATCAAACCTCTGACCCTTCAGTCTGCAGGCTGACACTCTATCCACTGAGCCAAACCTGTTAGGGTAGAGATTGTGATTTTAGTGTAAGAGCATTATAAAAATCTAGGTGGTTTTAAGCATGGTCGTAAATGATCAGATTTACATTATCATCATTATTATTATTAATTACTTTTTTAAAAGACCAATCTGGATAGAAAATGCCTGTGTGGGAGGCAGGGCAAGAAAGTGGGAGTAGAAACAATAGGGTAGCTACTGCAATCATCTAGGTGGGAGATGATACCTGAATCAAGGATGGTAGAAAGTATAGGTGGAAAGAAGTGGATGAATTCAAAATATGTTTTGGAGGCAGAGTTGTTCCTGGCTGCTGGGAGAGGTTATCAGGATGCTCTCAAGGGTGATGCCCAGTTTTTCAGCTTAAACATCTAGGTAGAAGAAATGCCCTTCGCTGAAATGGAAGATTGATAGGAGCATATTCCAGGGAATGGGTGACAATCTAGGAGCCAATTAAGAGATAGCTTAAGTTGAGGTGCCTGAGACACAGACAAGGTGGATGTATGTTGATGCCTCCTCAGAGTCCAGGCTTTGTTTCAGGAAGGAGCAAGATCCTATATAATAAAGAGGTAATATGCAAATTGACCATCACTCCAACACATAAGATGACCTCCCCATGTGGTCAAAGATGGCTGCCACAAGATGGCCAGCTCAGAAGGGCAACTGGGGGTGAGGGCGGGGGATTAAGCCTGCAGGGGAGGACAGTTGGGGGGACCAGGCCTGCAAAGGAGGGAAGTTGGGGGGTGGGGACCAGGCCTGCAGGGGAGGGCAGTTGGGGGCAAACAGACCTGCAGGGGAGGACAGTTAGGGATGACCAGGCTGGCAGGGGAGGGCAGTTAGGGGCAATCAGGTCAGCAAGGGAGCAGTTAAGTATTGATCAGGCTGGCAGGGAAGTGATTAGGGGGTGATCAAGCTGGCAGGCAGAAGCAGTTAGGGGCAATCAGGCAAGCAGACAAGCAGTTGGGAGTCATCAGTATTTATATAATACTAGAGGCCCGGTGCATGAAATTGTGCACTAATGGGGTCCCTTGGCCTGGCCTGGGGGTTCAGGCTGAAACTGGCTCTCTGACATCCCCTGAAGGATCCTGAATTGCAAGAGGATTCAGGCCAGCTGAGGGACCCCACCAGTGCATGATCAGGGCTAGAGAGGAATGTGGGAGATTGGCCAGCAGGAGAGGGATAGCAGGAGGGCTCCAGGACATGTCCGGCCTGTCTCACTCAGTCCCGATTGGCCAGATCCCAGCAGCAAGCTAGCCTACTGATTGGAGCATCTGCCCCCTTGTGGTCAGTGCATGTCATAGCAAGCAGTTGAGTGGCCTTAGCATATCGTTGGCAAATTACGCTTTGATTGGTTGAACAGCTGACTGAACAACTGGACATTTAACATATTAGGCTTTTATTACATAGGGTATTGATGAGAGAAATCAAAAGTTATACATACAGATATATGACTTTTATAGATCAGAAGGCTCATTAAGAGGCCAATTACCCCCAAATGTATCTACAGAATCAAAGACTTCTTAATCAAAATTTAAGTAGGCTTCTTTGTAGAAATTGACCAACAAATTGTAAAACTCATTGGAAAAACAAGAGTTAAAAACACCAAAACAATTTTGAAAAAGAACAAAATTGGAGGACTCATACTACTGGATTCAAAATTTATGTAAAGAATTCCAAAGGTTTGGGGAGATATGAGCCAAGAACTGTGAATGAAGACCAAATATATATGACAAATATATTTTGCTTGTTTGAATGACCAAATGTATACTTTTTAAAGTTATTTTTAAAAATAAAATTTTACTTTTCAATTACAATTTATATACAATATTATATTAGTTTCAGGTGTATAACACATTGATTAGACATTAATATAATTTATGAAGTGACCATCCTGGTAAATCTCATACCCATCTGACACCATATGTAGTTATGCCAATATGTTGACTATTCCCCAGACTGTACCTTGATTCCTCGTTATTGTTTTTATTAACTGGCAACTTTCACATCTTAATCCCTTCCCTTTTACCACTCATTCCTCAAACTCCCTTCCATATAGTAATTAGCAAAATGTTTTTTGAATATATTAATGAAATGTTTCTGTTTGTTCATTTATTTTGTTTTTCAGATTCCACATAAAAGTGAAATCATATGGCATTGACCTTCCCTCTCTGACCCATTTCACTTATCAAATATCCTCTAGGTCCATGCATGTTGTTGCTGATGGCAACATTCATTCTTTTTTATGGCTAATATTCTATTTTATATATATATATATATATATATATATATATATATGCCACCTCTTCCTTATCCATTCATCTACCATTGGATACTTATATTGTTTCCATGTCTTGGCCATTGTAAACAATGGTGCAATGAACATAGGGATGCATATGTTTTTTTGAATAATGTTTTGGATTTCTTTGGATAAATACAGTGGTACCTCGAGATACGAGTGTCCTAACATATGAGATTTTTGAGATATGAGCCGTCGAGGGAGCGATTTTTGCTTTGAAATACGAGCAACATTTGAGATAGGAGTAATCGCTGCACACAACCCACCAGTTTACCGTGACTCAAGCGTCTCATAGTTTCTCACGCCTCAAGGTCATGGAACGAATTAAACTCGTATCTCCAGGTACCACTGTACTCAAAAGTGGAATTGCTGGGTCCTTCTTTGTCTCTTCTTATAGCCTTTGTTTTAAAGTCTATTTTGTCTGATATAAGTATTGCTACCACAGCTATTGTTTTGTTTTCATTTGCATGAAAAATCTTTCCATCCCTTTACTTTCAGTCTGTGTGTATCTTTCATTTTGAAACGAGTCTCTCTCTCTCCCCCTAAGTCTTTATGAATTTATTTCAGCCAAACTGAGGATATATGCTGGCAGGGGGAGCAGTAAGGGGTGACCAGGCCAACAGGGTAGTGAGGCAGTTAGGAGCGACCAGGCCAGCAGCAGGGGGCAGTTAAGGGTGACCAGATTGGCAGAGGCAGCAGTTAGGGGCAATCAGGAAGGCAGACAGGTGAGCAATTAGGAGCCAGTGTTCCAGGATTGTGAGAGGGATGTCCCCGGGATCTGGCCTAAACCAGCAGTCAGACATCCCTCGAGGAGTCCTAGATTGGAGAGGGTGCAGGCTAGGCTGAGAGGACACTCCCACAAATTTTGTGCACCAGTCCTCTAGTAAAACTATAAAATGCCAAAGACAAAGCAGGCAAAATGAAAAAACAGTTTCTACAGAATAGTTACAATAAGCTAACTTCTCAGTAAAACCCAAAAGAAAAATGTTATCTTTGAATTATGAAGGAAAGAAAACAATGTCAATTTAAAATTATACACTAACATAAATTATTTTTAAAAACACTAGCAAAATAAAGACATTTTCAGACAAAATAAAAGTAACAGAAAGAAGCAAGGTTTGAGGTACTAAGGGAATGATAAGAAAAAAGAAGTAAGCATGTAGGTAAATCAAAACAAATACTGAGCTTATAATATTTGACAAATTTGTGGGATTTAAGATGTCAACATGTAAGTGTCCCAGTATTGCTTGAAATGAAGTAAACACACTCTACCCTATCTCTCCCACTGATTGCAACTAAAACCTGGACAGAATACATAAAGAAATGATTGGAGGACACTCAAAAATAAATAATAGACAGATTGGAGAGAGACACCAAAACTCAAGGAAAGATATGGCCGAGAGTTTATGGTTTGTTTTGTCTTTTATCCTCCCCTGTTTCCCAGCTCAGACTCAGAACATCCTCAATATTCTGGGGAAATGCAAAGCAGGCACAGGAAAAAAAGAAGTTCCGAGAGAAATCCTCCTGGTCAGCTGACTAGAAGAGAGAGTAGGGGAAAACCCTTGTTTCATTTTCAATCTGATCCAACCCTGCTCCAAAGCAAGTCCCTATCCCTAAGATGCCCTCTTGTCACAGTGAAAGGAATTGTGGGGACAGGACAGGCAGTTAGGGAATAAGGGTGGGGAAGAGGGGTCTATGGGAGAGGAATGCATATGTGACAGGAAGGAGATAGCTTCAAGAGGCCAGAATGCTTATTTTACTTCCATAGAGGATACAGGAATGTTGCAAGATAAGGGGAAGAGGAAGAGTGGGGCACCAGATGGGCTTTGAACTTTGAAACTGATACTATGCAGGAGAGTGACCAATTAGGAAAGCACAGGGGTCGTAAATTAAGGAAGAGTCCAATTAGATAGGGACATGTTCAGCTGAAACCAGTTTGGCTCAGTGGATAGAGTGCCAGCCTGAGGACTGAAGGGTCCCAGGTTTGATTCCGGTCAAGGGCATGTATCTTGGTTGTGGGCACATCCCCAGTAGAGGATATGCAGGAAACTTAGGAATTGAACTGATTTTTCAAAGAAACTCAGGAATTGAACTGATTTTTTCCCATGAGAGAGAAAGAGAGAGAGCAGATTTTTTCCATTTGAGGACCCCTCCCTAGCAGGGGGGGAGGTCCCCTTTGGGACATTTTCCCAGGGCGGGGTCTTTTTTTATGTTAATCTTCACCAAGGATATTTTTCCAGTGAAAGAGAGGGAAAGACTGAGAGAAACATCCATGTGAGAAAAATACATCTACTGGTTACCTCCTGCACCTTCCCTGACCAGGGCCTAGGCCTGGAAGAGCCTGTAACCAAGGTACGTGTCCTTTATTGGAATTGAATCCAGGACCTTTTGGTTCACAGGCTGATGCTCAATTCACTGCACCAAACCAGCCAGGGCCCCAGGAGGAGTCTGTATAAATTTACAATGAACTTCTACAATGGTTGCTTAAAAATCTTTTAGTCCACGAATTTTATTCTTCAAACTTTGTAGGTTAAGAACCCACAGGGAGAGTCTGCGCCCCAAACTTTATGTGACAACAGTAGTGGCAACATAGCAGCATCAGCAACAGGCATGACCACAGTGACAGAAAAACTAGGAGAAAGAAAAAAATCCTTCTCTCTGACCATAAAAACTGGCCAAGGGAGCACGTCTGGTTGAAAAAGAGTGGGGGAAATGCCCTCACTTTTACTCAGCCTTTCCTCCCACTGCTTCCCCCAAGAGGAAGATATAGTCACAGGAAGTGCATAATTAGAAGTGAGAAAACTAAAACCCTGACTTCCTGTATTTAAAAGGAGGAAGTTTGAAACCAATCAGAAAGAATGTAGGCACCCCTATCTTCATAGCAGCACAGTTTACAATAGCTAAGATCCTGAAACAGCCCAAGTGCCCATCAGGAGATGAGTGGAAAAAAAGCTGCTACATTTATACCATGGAGCACTGCAGTTGTAATAAAGAAGACTCGATTACACTTTGAGACAGCCTGGAGGGACTTAGTATGAGAGTATCATACTAAGAAGTGAAATAAGTCAATCAGAAAAAGATAAGTATCACACAATTCCACTCATATGTGGAATCTAAGTAACAAAATAAACTAATGAACAAAGCAGATCCAGAGACATGGAAGCATGTAACAGAATGCGGAATCTCAGAGGGAAGGCAGGGGGAGGGTGGATAGGCGGGGGGTAATCAACCAAAGACCTTGACTGCATATATGCATAACCCATGGACTCAGATAATAGGGTGCTGAAGACCTGGGGTAGGTGGTGGGGACAGGCTGGAAGGGGTCAATGGGCGAAAAAGAAGGACATATGTAATACTTCCAATAATAAAGATTTATTTAAAAAAATAAAAAGAGGAAGTTTGAGAAAGGGGTTCCATAAGATGCATAAGAAGACCAGGCCTACCTCCAAGATACACATACATGGAACTGACCCATGAAAACATACCAAAGGCTTTAAGAACTAAACTGTAGTGTAGAATCCCCACCCCAGTCTCCAAATGGCCCAGGGGCAGGGGATGGGAGGAGGAAGAGAGGAAGCAGGTAGGATACTTACATAGGACAGATCCAAACACACAATCAAGTTGTTGTTTTTTTAATGAAAATGGCATTGGAAACACAATATAAAAGAGGAATTTTTATCATTGTAAATTTTCTTCAGTTCACTTAAAGTGGTAAAATATAAATTCTATTGAGGCTATGAAAAATTTTATATATATATGTATATTTATATATATAAAATTCCTACATACTGAGAATCCAAGATGGCAGCATAGGTAAACACCTACACTGCTGCCTCGCACAAAAATTTCAAAACTACAACTAAAAGACAGAGCGGACATCATCCAGAACCACAGGAAAGCTGGCTGAGTGGAAATTCTACAGCTAGAGGGAAAGAGAGGGACTCACGGAGACCCAGAGGAGCTGCAAAAAGCTGAGGTACGGAGATGCGCGCATGGAGAGACCGGGTGCCAGAGTACCTGGCTGGCTTTCTCTGGCGGGAGGGAAAGGCATTGAACCCCTTATCCTAGGACACTAAACCCCAGATTCTGTCGAAACTCATACGGGGGGAGTTTGGACTGTGAAAAGGGAGAGGTGCACGGAAATTTAGTGAAGTCACAAAAGATCAGAGGTCGCGTGGTGCGCACAGCACTACACGCAGAGGACAGACTGCTGATTGTGCTGCTGGCTTTCGCGAGTGGGTGGGAGGGAGACCGACCCTCCCAACTTCGCCACTTCTGACTCCACTAAGCCCCAGTTTAAGGTGAAACCCTGGGGACCCAAACTCTTGTGGTCCCGGAGCGCAGGGGAGCCAGAAAGGCAGCAATCTAGAGGCACTCCGGGAGCGCACGCCCAAGGACCGCTCCAGCGATTACCCAGTCACGTGAGACTCAGGGGCTGTAGAAGGTGGGGCTGACTGGAAGGCAAGGTGGTCCCTTAAGCCCTGAGACTCCACCCATCCCAAGCTCAACAGAGATGCTTCTGCAGTTTTGCATGTCTGCTATCATAAGGCTAAATCCAACACAGAAGTTCTCCCGGCATAGTGAAAATGCTGAGACAAGGGAAGGGATCACAAACAAAAGAAATGGAGGGAAAAAAAAACGACTGGATATAGAGTTCAAAACCACGCTTATAAGGTTTTTCAAGAATATCCTAGAAAAGTTGGATAAAGTTAGCGAGTCTCAAGAGGAGATGAAAAAGATCCAACTAGAGATGGAAGTAGAAATTAAACATACACTGACTGAAATAAAAAATATCATACAGAGACCTAACAGCAGACTAGAGGAAGGCAAGAATCAAGTAAAAAATTTGAAATATAAAGAATCAGAAAACACTCAACTGGAAAAGCAAGAAGAGAAAAGAATTAAAAAATGTGAAGATAATGTAAGGAGCCTCTGGGACAGCTTCAAGCATACCAACATCAGAATTGTGGGGGTGCCAGAGGAAGAGAGAGAGCAAGATACTGAAATCCTATTTAAAGAAATAATGACTGAAAACTTCCCACATCTGGTAAAAGAAATAGACTTACAAGTCCAGGAAGCACACAGAACCCCATATAAAAGGAATCCAAAGAGGACTACACCAAGACACATCATAATTAAAATACCAAGAGCAAAAGACAAAGAGAGAATATTGAAAGCAGCAAGAGAAAAACAGTTCATTACCTACAAGGGAGCACCCATACGACTGTCAGCTGATTTCTCAACAGAAATGATGCAGGCCAGACGGGATTGGCAAAAAATATTCAACATGATGAATAGCAAGACCCTACAACCAAGAATACTCTATCTAGCAAAACTATCATTCAGAATTGAAGGGCAGATAAAGAGCTTCACAGATAAGAAACAGCTAAAGGAGTTCATCAACTCCAAACCAGTATTATATGAAGTGCTGAAAGGTACTCTTTTATAAGAGGAAGAAGAAAAAGGTAAAAGACAAAAAATTAAGAACAACAAATACGTATTTATCAACAAGTGAATTTAAAAATTAAGTGAATTAAAAATTTGACCAACAGAAAAAAACTGGTGAATATAATAGAATCGGGAGCACAGAAAGGGAGTGGATTGATAATTCTCAGGAGGAAGGGGTGAGAGGTATACAGGGAGAGACTGGACAAAAATCACACACCTATGGATGAGGTCAATGGGAGGGAAGTAAGGGCAGAGGGAAGGGTCGGAGTTGGGTGGAGGGGAGCTATGGAGGGGAAAAAAGAGAAACAATTGTAATAATCTGAATAATAAAGATTTAAAAAAATAAATAAAATACAAAACAAAAAAAATTCCTACATACTAAAAAACTATACAGGATCTCCTCAGTAAATGGTGCTGGGACAACTGAATATCCACAGGCAAAAGAAAAATATTTTTGGGGGGATGATGAAAAAGTTTTGTAAATAGATTGTGGTGCTAATTGTACAACATTATGAGTGTAAGTAACGGCACTAAATTTTACACTAAAAATAGTTAAAATAGAACATTATGTTATATGTATTTTACCACAAGTTTTTTAAAAAATTAATAATGTAATGTACCAAAAATCATTGAATTGTACGCTTCAATTGAGTGGATTGTATGGCATCTGAGTTGTATCTGAACAATGCTAAATTGTTTTTAATGGGATGTCTCTCTCTCATTGATGTTTCTAACTCTCTATCACTCTCCCTTCCTCTCTGTTAAAAAAAATCAATAAAAATATATATATTTAAATTAAATAATATGCACATGACAATGTGAAAGTATTTAATGCCAGTGAATGTACACTTTAAAATAGTTAAAGAAAAATTAAATATAAAATTACAGATAAATTATATAAAAAAATGAAGGAAGCTCATCACTTCCTACTTATTTTATCATATCTTAGTATTATCTATGCACTTGAGGTTAATTATGCTATTATATCTGCATGATATAATGACTAGAGTTCATTTCTCCTCAGCTCTACATTCAATGACTTCACACTGGTAGTTACATTAGTCTGTTTTGGCTTTCATAACCATACCACAAATGGGGTGGCTTCTGTTCTCACAGTACTTAAGGATGGGAAGTCCAAGGTCAGAGGGCCAGCAGGGTAGGTTTCATTCGGAGGCCTCTTTCCTTGGCTTGAGGGTAGTGGCAATGTGCTCACATGGTTTATCCTCAAACAGAGAAAAGGTGAAAGCAGTTACTTATGAGAACCCTAATTCTATTGGATCGGGAGCATTCTGGTGTCACTTCATATGAGGACCTATTCCTATTGGATCGACCAGCACCCCCCCACCTCCCTATCCGCCCAACTCCGACTGCATTTAACCTTAATTATTTCCTATATTTGTCATCTCCAAATATAGCCACACTGGGAGTTAAAGCTTCAACACATGAATTTAGGGGTGGGAGTAGGGGGGGAGGGGAGACACAAATACTCAGTCCATGCAAGAGTTAAACCGGTACTGTGGAAGTTTCTTCACCACGGAAACGGACAAATGCTACAAGTTAGCACTTCTTTTTGGAAAACTGTTTGTTGAATCCTGCCAGCACAGCACTGCTCTGAGCGGGAGGGAGACAGCAATCTCCTGTTCCCTTCTTTGTGAGTCTCCTTCTTTTCTCCCAATCTGGGAGCTCAGCAAAGTCAGGAGTCACCCTTTGCTTGCTGGTTCTCAGCCCTCTGACCTCACCTCCTAGAAGCTCAATCTGCATTTGTCAGACTGAACTAGAGCTGAAATGCAGGCATGAGAAAGAGGCTGAAATGTGAGAAAGTTTCAGTCACATGACAAATGAAACGTGAATATGACAGAGGCAGAAACTACAGATGGCAAAGCTCTGGAGCCAGACAGCTGGAGCAAATGACTTGCCTTCCCTAGCCGGTTTCTCCTCTGTAAAGTGGACACAATAACAGCATCTGAGACCTTAGAGGGTGTGCATGAGGACAGAATGAGGTAACCCGGAA
>PVJN01021318.1:0-34925 GCA_004026805.1 Lasiurus borealis | reverse complement strand
ATTCCGGAGGGGAGAAAGGTCCTCTGATAGGGTGGCTCAGTTTAGTAGGTGTTAAGTGTTGTGGTTCTAAATCTCGTGATTACTTGGGATTAGAACCTTGGGAGGAGAGGAGTAAACTATCTTATCCTACCTAAGAGTAGTCTTTGTCCTTCTCACCCCTGGTGCCTTGGACTATGAACTCCTGCTGCTGGGGTTTGGCCCACCCATCAAGGCCTCTGGTGAGACATCCTGGCGGGCCAGTCTTGGAGTTGGGCCTTTGGGGAGGGGTTGAGAAAGGAGGAGGCAGCCAAAGGCCAGCAAAGTAAGCAGATTCCCAGGAGACAGTTTGCATCTCAGTTGTTGGGACTTGTTTTAGGATCTGGGCCAGAGAGCATAGCACACTCATCTGCCCTCTTATGGGAAGAAGACAAGGAGGGCCCAATGTTGTTGCCCATTCCTCTCCCTGCCCTACTCACCTCACCGCTGCACTCACACCCCCAACTCCCAGGCAAGGGGCTGAGGACTCTCCCCTGCCGTCCACACCCAGCCCAGCCAGCCTCCCAGGCCCTTCCATGTCAGCCCATCTTTCCCAGCCTCCTTCCCTCTGGGGCGAGGACTTTCTCAGGAGTCAGGCTCCCCAGGTTGGGACTTGCTCTGTAGCCCAAGAGCCAAAGGCCTTCGCTTTTTCCTTGTTTGTTTTCATCCTTGCTCTCCCAGGTGCTGAGTGGGATGTTGGAGAGTTAGAGAGGCCATGGGATTAATTGGATGCTGGGCACATTCTCCTGCCAATATTGTTCTTCCCCCTGCTCGCCCCCCATTGGGTTCTGCTTCCCATGGGAGTGAAACTGCAGCAGGAGGTATTTAGTTAGACCCCCTCTCCCCCAAGGAAACCTTTCTCACTGCTAGGAGCCCCTGAAAGGAAGAACTGAAGCTCCCAAGGAGGTCAGTTTCCCAGAAAGTGGGTGATGGTAGAGTCCCTGTCAGAGAGAAGGATGCAGCTGTTGCTAGGCAGAAGCTGGGGTGTGGCTGACGCTGGCAAGCCAAGAGACCTCTTTAGAAGCAGGAAGAGAAAGGACACTTATTTAGTAGCTGAAGGGTCCTGGGCCCCATCAGCCATGGGTCACCAGAACTGCGACTCTCAGGATAAGTGCTGCTTCCCGGCCCTGTCTCCCCTGACCCCTCCCCCAGTTCACCACCACCACTGTCTGCTGTAACAGTCCGCATCCGAACCTGGCAGGCTCCTCCATCCCCGGCCTAGCTGCACTAAAGCACTGATTGGATTTTCTACACGCTAAGTTTGGGGTTTCTGATTGGACATGCAAATTTATGTAAAGTAACCTGAAATTTGCCACTACATCAAAACAACATAGAATCATAGACTTGAAGGAATCCTAGAGACAGTGTTAATGCCCTCGTGTTAAAAAATGGGGAAACGGAAGTCCAGAGGGGAAAGTGATTCATACTGTGATGAGTGTCAGGCAGGGCTCCTGATTCTGGTCAAGTGTTTTCCATAGTACCATTCTGCCTTAGTTTCTCGTACATGAGGAGGCCTGGCTGGATTTACAGCAGAGAGTAGTCCTTGAAGATGATATTATAGAGAGCTGGGCCCTAGGAGGGGCAGAGTATTATCTCAGGAAACTTCCAAGGGCTCTGGTCAGCTGTCTAATATGTGGAAGTAAACAACTTTAAATCGCTTCCAGCATCATGCTTCATACTTTTCCCCAGGCTCTGCGCTGGAAGGTTAGAGGACAAGGTCATTGGTTGCTGCCTGGCTTGGCCTTTATGGTTTCTCCGGAGCTGAGTTGCATCTCTCGCAGGACCAGGCACCTATAGACTGATGACCCTTATCCTTACATTCTCATTTGAGTCTCTGCTGTTTCCCTCTGTGGCCACCCTGGGAAAAGGTCTTTGACTCTTTGCCCACCCTTCCCTGCTCTTTTGGAAGGCACAGGCCAGCTGGGCCTCCGCTGCAGTTTTTCTGCAACATGATCAGCCCAAACAGGCCTTGCTCTAGGAAGGATCTCATTATTGTAAAATCAGTGCCAAAACGGAAGGGAGCTTCGGATATGGGCTTTGGTTCCCAAGAAGCAGTCTCCCCACTTCTGATGGGTTCTTGATCTGATCCATCTACCCAGCTTCAGCATGCCCCGCTCCCACTTTATGGACTATACCTGTGGCATGTGGTTTGGAGGGCAAAGCCCCCACTTACCCTATGGTTGCTGCTCGAGTTGCAGAGATGGAGGAGATGCTCAAAGCAGATGTCAGGCTGCTTTGCAGATCTTGGGGAGAGTCGGTGGGTATATGCACTCAAGATCAGAGGCCATGATTCACAGACAGGGATACCACCAAGCCCCGCTTCAGCCTGGGGAGGAGGCTTGGGACACCTATCTGGGGTCTTTCCTCACCTCCTCAAACTCAGATCTGGCTGACTCTGGAAGGAGTGCTCTTATCTTCAGTATCCTCTCAAAACAACAGATATGGAGCTGGCACCTTTGTTTCTTCACTGCCCAGTGGCCTTGGTACTTCTTGCATCCTTAGCTCTGTTTGAGGGGAAATCCTTCTCCCTGGGCCTCAGTTTCCCAGCCTATGCTGATGGATTAATAACACATCATCATTAGGGTGTGGCACCTGCTCGATAATTACCGTTTTCCCACCTCTGGGAGTTACAAGATGAAAGAGTCCTGAGGAGGCCAGGCTGTTATTAAGGTGAATTATCATTGCTGCTATTACTGATTTCGGAAAATCCAGCAGCCACTGAGAAGAGCCCAATCAGGCACAGCTCCCTGAACTTTATGCTGGTCCTTGAGCTCTGAGAATTCTTCAGTCCTCAGTAAGCTTTTCTTTCTTTTTTTTTTTTTTAAAGTATACCTAATTTTTAAGGAGAGACACCCATTCTACTGCTCATGCTGTGTCTGCAGGGTTTGGGTGTTGGGTGCTGCTTAGGGCATTGGTCTGCAGTTCTCAAATTGTCCCTCCCTAAAGAGCCTCTGGATAGAGGAATAATGAGGCTTTTTCTAGACAGGATTGTGAGGGTCCCTGGAACTCCTGGGGTGTGGCTTTGGGTTCTCAGCAGTTATAGTTCCCAGAGGCTGATTCACTTCATCCCCCAGCTAGCTTGATGTGGGGGCTGTAATTGGCCCTTTTGTGTGTGGATCTGTTGAGACACCCTCAGAACCTGCCCGCAACAGCTCCAGGCCTATCCAGGAGTCACCCCAAACTCTCACCTTGCCCAACCTCCCACCTCTGCCTGTGCCCTTGGCCAGACCCTATTAGCTCCCTTCCCAAGAATCTACAATGAACTCTTATCCAGTGGTCCTGTTCAGCTTGTGAATAATTTGGTGCTACCACGCCACACCACAGTCTGGGGGTAAGAGGGCCTCTCCTAGCCCAAGGAAAAGTTTCTGGGAACAAAGGGAGTGGAAACACTGGCCTCCCTTGGCCAGAATCCCTACTCCTTTGGCCAGACCTCCTCACCCCTCCCTGTTTCAGGGACTTGGTTCCTACTTTCTAATAGGGAACTCGAGAGTAGATGGCCCCAGCTGGGAGGGGCTTTAGAAATCACCTGGTCATGTTATTCCTTCTAATATTTTGTTAAACATTTTTTTTTTAGTATGCTTTTTTTGATTTTAGAGGGATAGAGGAAGACAGAGGAAGAGAGAAACATCAATGGTTGATGAGAAAGAACCATCCATTGGCTGCCTCCTACACGCCCCCTACTGGGGATTGAGCCTGAAACCCAGGCATGTGTCCTGACCAGGAATTGAATTAGCAACCTCTCCGTGCATGGGATAATGCTCAACCAACTGAGCCACGCTGGCCAGGGCCCTTCTTATATTTTTTAAAGTTTTATACTTTATTATTTCACTATGTTTTTAAATATATATATTTTTATTGATTTTAGAGAGAAAGGGAGAGGTAGAGAGAGATAGAAACATAAGTGATGAGAGAGAATCATTGATTGGCTGCCTCATGCACACTCCCTACTGGGGGATTGAGCCCGCAACCCAGGCATGTGCCTTTGATCAGAATCGAACCCAGGACCCTTCAGTCCTCAGGCCGGCCATGAGTAGAGTTCATTCATCTTCGTATACTGAATTTGATTCAGATGCCAGGGTTAGGCCAAAACCAGCCTCTGAGGAATTCTCAAGCAGTGGTTAGCACATTCACTCAGCCAGCACTTAACTATGTGATGACCAGACTCCGGGGGTCCAATGGTCATCAAAAAGCCCACATTAACCAAATGATTAAACAGCCATAGAATTACATCTGTGATAAAGGCTGCAAAGAAAGGACATGTACTGTAAGAGTGAGTAATCAGACCTGGCCCATCTTGGGGGTGGGGGTTGTGGAGCAGGGCTAGCGTCTGGGGCCAGGGTTGCAGATGTGATACCATGGACCTGGAAAGCTGGGTTTCTCAACTTGACTTCAGTGGCTTCTCTTCTCTCTCCTCCCGGAGTCTGTGCCCCTTGAATTTTATTGTGTCCAAGACATGAAACCCTCTTCTCTGCCAGATGGTGTTGATAATGCCTCCTTCCCACCCCCACTCCTGCTTTCTCTTTCCCCAGCCCTGGGACTTCAGCCTCCTGAAGCTGGAGCCTTCCTTTCCACTGTCGGCTGAGGGGAAGTTGGGGGGTGTTTGCTTCTTACTTCCTCTGTAGACAGCACCTCACTTCCTGTCCCTGGCACTAGAAGAAGGCTAAAGCTCTTGGCTTTGCTGTTCCTTCCTCTCCACAACCCCACCCCCTGCTTTCCTGGGAAGCCTGTAGGCCCTGTATAAGAGGAAGGCAACATCAAAGCCAATGGCTTCTTTCTAAAGCCCTGCTCAGTTCCTCATTCCCAGCCCCCAACCCCTCACAAGGAAACCTGTCTTTTCAGCTACAATTCCTTTCCAGACATGATCTCATCCTTTTCTTCTATGCCCTGGAAGGAGAGAGGAGTCAGAGAGATCAGCCCATTTTACAGATAGGAAAACTGAGTCCTCGAGGGTTTCTAGGCTTCACGTGGGGTCATGCAGTATGACCAAGCCAGAACTGGAATCCAGGAAGCCTGTCCCCATTTGTAGGCACAAACAAGAGCGGAGCCAGAGGAGGCTGGTGGGCAGAGCTAGCAGCTTAGGAGGTCACCCCTGGGCTCTGGCCAAATGGTGCCCTCTAAGTCAACCCTGGCGCTTCCTAGACACAGCGGTGCTTAACCAGCCACAGCCTGTTCCCTCTGAAGAAAGAGATCTTTTCTCACCCACCCCCACCTTCCCTCTGAGATTCTACAGTCTGTTCCATGCTTCTATGTCTCTGGATCTATTTTGTTCATTAGATTCCATAGATGAGTGAGGTCATGGGATACTTGTCTTTCTCTGACTGGCTTATTTCGCTTAGCATAATATTCTCCAGGTCCCTCCATGCTATCTCAAAGGGTGCATTGTATTCCATGGTGTAAATGTATCACAATTATTTTTTTATCCACACTTCTCCTCATAGACACTTGGGCTATTTTCAGATCTTAGCTATTGTAAATTGTGCTACTATGAATATAGGGCTGCATACATTCTTTCTGATTGTTTTTGGAGGGGTCTCTTAGGATATATTCCTAGAAGTGGGATTGCTGGGTGTAATGGCAGTTCCTATTTAATATTTTAGGAGGCTCTCCATATTGTTTTCCATAATGGTTGCACCAGTCTGCATTCCCAACAGTAGTTTACAAGGGTTCCCTTTTCTCCACATTCTTGCCAGCACTTGTCATTTGTTGATGGTATGAGGTGATACCTCATTGTTGTGTTATTTTTAAAACAATATATTTTTAGTGATTTCAGAGAGGAAGGGAGAGGAAGATAGAAACATTAGTGAGGAGAGAGAATCATTGATCAGCTGCCTTCAGCCTGTTACCCCCCACCCCTCCACTGAGGATCGAGCCCACAACTAGGGCATGTGCCCTGCCCAGGATGGAACCATGACCTCTTGGTTCATAGTTTGACACTCAACCACTGAGCCATGCCGGCCAAGCTAAATTGTATGAGTTCCTTATATATTTTGGACATTAACCCTTTATCATTTGTATCATTGCCAAATACATCTTCCCATACAGGGGGCTCACTTTTCATTTTGTTGATGGTTTATTTTGCTGTGCAGAAACTTTTTATTTTCATGTAATTCCATTTGTTTATTTTTTTCTTAGTTTCTTTTGCCCTAGGAGATGTATCTGTAAACATATTTATTGCTACAAGAGAGGCCTGAGTTGTTGTTTTTTTATGTATTTTATTGATTTTTTACAGAGAGGAAGGGAGAGGGTTAGAGAGTTAGAAACATCGATGAGAGAGACATAGATCAGCTGCCTCTTGCACGCCCCCTACTGGGGATGTGCCCACAACCAAGGTACATACCCTTGACTGGAATCGAACCCGGGACCCTTTAGTCCGCAAACCAACGCTCTATCTATCCACTGAGCCAAACCAGTTTCGGCAGATGTTTGAGATTTTGCTGCCTATGGTTTTTTCCAGGATTTTTATGGTTTCACAACTCATATTTGAGTTATTTATCCATTTTGAGTTTATTCTTCTGTATGGTGTAAGTTGGTAGTCTAGTTTCTTTTCTTTTTTTTTTTTACATATATCTGTCCAATTTTCCTAGTACCACTTGTTGAAGAGACTGTCTTGAATCCACTGTATATTCTTGCCTCCTTTGTCAAATATTAATTGAGCATAATGTCTTGCATTGATTTCTGGGGTCTCTATTCTGTTCCACTGATCTACATGCCTGTTTTTTTTTTAATAAATCTTTATTGTTCAGATTATTACAATTGTCCCTCCTTTCCCCCCACATAGCTCCCCTCCACCTGGCTCCTATTCCTCCCTCTGCCCTTATCTCCCCCCTGCAATTGTCCTCATCATAGATGTATGATTTTTGTCCAGTTTTCGTTGCACTCCCCTCACCCTTCTTCCCCTGAGAATTGTCAGTCCACTCCCTTTCTGTGCCCCTGATTCTATTATATTCACCAGTTTATTCTGTTCATCAGATTTTTAATTCACTTGATTTTTAGATTTACTTGTTGATAGACATGTCTTTGTTGTTCATAATTTTTATCTTTACCTTTTCCTTCTTCCTCCTCTTCTTAAAGAGTACCTTTTAGCATTTCATATAATACTGGTTTGGAGTTGATGAACTCCTTTAGCTTTTTCTTATCTGTGAAGTTCTTTATCTGACCTTCAATTCTGAATGATAACTTTGCTGGATAGAGTAATCTTGGTTGTAGATTCTTGCTATTCATCACCTTGAATATTTCTTGCCACTCCTGTCTGGCCTGCATCGTTTCTGTTGAGAAATCAGCTGACAGTCGTATGGGTGCTCCTTCGTAGGTAATGAACTGTTTTTCTTTTGCTGCTTTTAATATTCTCTCTTTGTCTTTTGCTCTTGGCATTTTAATTATGATGTGTCTTGGTGTGGTCCTCTTTGGATTTTTTTTATATGGGGTTCTGTGTGCTTCCTGGATTTGTAAGTCTATTTCTTTCATCAGGTGGGGGAAGTTTTCAGTCATTATTTCTTTAAATAGGTTTTCAGTGTCTTGCTCTCTCTCTTCTTCTGGCACCCCCATAATTCTGATGTTGGTACACTTCAAGTTATCCTAGAGGCTCCTTACACTATCTTTTAATTTTTAGATTCCTTTTTCTTTTTGCTTTTCCAGCGAAGTGTTTTCTGCTTCTTTGTAATTCAAATCTTTGACTTGATTCTTGCATTCCTCTAGTCTGCTGTTAGGTCTCTGTATAATATTTTTTTATTTCAGTCAGTGTATGTTTAATTTCTAGTTGGTCCTTTTTCATCTCTAGTTGGTCCTTTTTCATCTCTTCTTGGGTCTCACTAAATTTATCCATCTTTTGAAAAATCTTATAACCATGGGTTTGAACTCTATATCCAGTTGTTTGTTTTCCTCCGTTTCTTTCATTTGTGGTCTGTTCTTTGTCTGCATTTTTGCTGCTTCCCTGAGTTGGTAGAGTAGCTTTGTGTGCTAGGTGTCCTATGTGGTCCAGTAGCTCCACCTCCCCAATTACCTGAAGTGGACTCTCTTTGTGGCCTGCTTTGTGGATTGTGTGCACAGCCTTGTTGTAATTAAGTCTTGATTATTGTTGGTATCACTGGGGGGAATTGATCTCTAAGCCAATTGGTTGTGAGGATCAATTTTGTCTATGTCAGGAGAACTTCTGTGCTGGAGGCAGCCTTATAAGACAAGATTTGCAAGATTGCAAAAGCCTCTGTGTTCAGCTTGAATGGGGTAGAGTCTCAAGGCTGAGCAGACAGCCTTGGATTCCCGTCAGCCCTGCCCTACATGACCCCTGGGTCTTTGTGTCCCTTGGTAATCACTGCAGCCCTCTTTGTGCACATTTGCGCTACTCCAGACTTCTACCTTTCTGGCTCCCCTGAGTTTCCGTGTACTCCGGGGACCCATATGAGTCTAGGTCACCAGAAACTGGGGTTCAGTGCAGTCAGAAGTGGATTTCAGCACAGTTGAGAGGTTCTATCTTTCTCCTGCTAGAGCAAGCCAGTGGCACAATCAGCATTCAGCCCTCTGTGTGCACACTCGTGCTCATACGCCTTTTGCAGCTCCCCTAAGTTTTCATGCACTACTCCCTTTTCATGACAGTCTAGACACCCCCATATGAGTCTTGCCCGGAATTGGGGTTCAGTGCAGTTTCCATCTCCCTTCCGCTAGAGCAGCGGTTCTCAACCTGTGGGTTGCGACCCCTTTGGGGGTCAAACGACCCTTTCACAGGGGTCGCCTAAGACCATCAGAAAACACCTATTTCCCATGGTCTTAGGAACCAACAGACCGCTCCTCGGTGTAGCAAAGTGTAGCAATATAATTTACTGTTGTTATGTGAAGACTGTTACACATGCTACACCATGATTCAAGACAACATTTCATTTATTTGTAATTAGAAATAAATATTTCACAATATATAATTACATATTGTTTTTGTGATTAATCACTATGCTTTAATTATGTTCAATTTGTAACAAAGAAAATACATCCTGCATATCATATTTGCATTACAATTCATAACAGTAGCAAAATCACAGTTATGAAGTAGCAACAGAAAATAATGTTATGGTTGGAGGTCACCACCACATGAGGAGCTGTCTTAAAGGGTCTCGGCATTAGGAAGGTTGAGAACCACTGCGCTAGAGGAAGCCAGCCAGGCCCTCTGCCACCCGTCCTCTCCACGTGTGTGTCTCCATACCTCAGCCTTTTGCAGCTCCTCTTAGTCTCCGTGAGCCCCTCTCTTTCCTTCTAGTTGTAGAATTTCCACTCAACAGCCTTCCTATGGTTCTGGATGATGTCTCTTTTTTCTTTTAGTTGTAGTTTTGAAATTGTTGTGTGAGGCAGCAGTTTAGGTGTTCACCTATGCCGCCATCTTGGTTTCTCTTACATGCCTGTTCTTATGCCAATACCAGGCTGTTTTGATTACAGTAGCTTTGTAGTATAACTTGACATCTGGTGTTATGATTCCTCCAACTTTGTTTTTCTTTCTCAAAATTGCTGCAGCTATTTGGGGTCATTTTTGGTTCCATATAAATTTTTGCAGTTATTTGTTCTAAGTCTGTGAAATATGCCATAGGTATTTTAATAGGGATTGCACTGAATCTGTAGATTGCTTTGGGTATATGGACATTTTAATAATATTAATTCTACCTATCCACGAACACAGTATATTCTTCCACTTGTTATATCTTTGTCTATCTCTTTTTTCAATGTCCTATAGTTTTCCAAGTACAATTCTTTTATATCCTTGGTTATTCCTAAATATCTTAATTTTTGTTGTTGTTGCAGTGGTAAATGGGATTGTTTGTTTAGTTTCTTTTTCTGAGAATTCTTTATTGTTGTATAAAAAAGCCATCAATTTCTGGATGTTTATTTTGTATCCTGCTGCATTATTGAATTCCTTTATTAACTCTAGTAGTTTTTTGGTGGAATCTAGATTTTCATTGTACAATACCATGTCATCTGTAAATAATGAGAGTTTTGCATCCTCCTTTCCAATTTGGGTGCCTTTTATTTCTACTTCTTATCTGATCGCTGTGGCTAGAACTTCAGTACTATGTAGAAGAAGAGTAGTGAAAGTGGACATCCCTATCTTATTCCTGTTCTTAGGGAAAACAGTTTTAGTTTTTGGCTATTGAGTATGAGGTTCTCTCAATAGGTTTGTCATGGCCTTTATTATGTTGAGATACGATCCTTCTATTCCCACTTAGCTGAGAGTTTTTATCAAAAATGGGTGTTGGATTTTGTCGAATGCTTTTTCTGCGTCTATTAATGTGTTATGTGACTTTTGTTAATATTTTGTTGAGGATTTTAGCATCTATGTTCATGAGGAATATTGGCCTGTAGTCCTCTTTATTTGTAGTGTCTTTATCTGGTTTTAGATTTAGGATAATGCTGGCCTCATAAAAAGAGCTTGAAAGTGTTCTTTCCTCTTAGATTTTTTGGAGTAGTTTGAGGAGAATAGATATTAGTTCTTCTTTGAAGGTGTGGTAAAACTCACCTGTGAAGCTGTCTGGACAGGGGTGTTTGTTTGCTGGGAGTTTTTTGTTTGTTTGTTTGTTTTTATTACTGCTTCTATTTCATCAGTTGTTATTGGCCTATTTCAGCTTTCTGATTCTTCCTAATTCAATTTTGGGAGATTATATGTTTTTACGAATTTGTCCATTTCCTCCACATTGTCCAGTTTGTTGGCATATAGTTGTTCATAGTATTTTCTTATAATCCTTTGTATTTCTGTTGTGTCAGTTGTTAATTCACCTCTTTTGTTTCTGATGTTATTCATTTGGATTCTCTCTCTTTGTTTTTTGGTTAGTCTGGCTAACAGTTCATCAATCTTGTTTATCTTTTCAAAGAATCAGCTCTTGGTTTCATTGTTGTTTTTTTAGCTTCTATGTCATTTATTTCTGCTCTAATCTTTATTATTTTCTTCCTTCTACTCACTCTGGGCTTTTCTTGTTGTTTTCTCTCTAATTTTTTAAGTTGTAGGGTTAAATATTTCATTATTAATTTTTCTTGTTTTTTTTTTTTTTGTGGTAGGCCTATAGTGCTATGAACTTGCTTCTCAGAACTGCTTTCGCTGTGTCCCATTGAAGTCCTCTAGAGCCCTGACCGGTTTTGCTCAGTGGATAGAGCATTGGCCTACAGACTGAAGGGTCCTGGGTTCAATTCCGGTCAAGGGCATGTACCTTGGTTGCAGGCACATCCCCAGTAGGAAGTGTGCAGAAGGCAGCTGATCAGTGTTTCTCTCCCATCAATGTTTCTAACTCTCTATCCCTCTCCTTTCCTCTCTGTAAAAAATCTCTAGAACAGCATTGGTAAGTGGAATTGAGCATAAGGTCTCAAAGCCTCCTCCACAGATGCTCCATGAGGTCTGAAAGGTTGACAACTGCTGGCTTAAGGAAACCTTTGGAGTAGTGGTCACCAACTGGTGGTACATGAAGTCTGAAAGGTTGGGGATCACTGCTCTAGAAGTTTTTTTTATATATATTTAGGTGTTCCTATATTGGGTGCATATATGTTTACCAGGATTATATCCTTTTGTTGGATCGATTCCTTTAGTATTATATAGTGACCTTTATCATCTCTTGTTATGGCCTTCATTTTGAAGTCTATATTGGCAGATATGAGTATTGCTACTCCAGCTTTTTTTTTATTATTATCTATTTGCATGGAAAATGTTTTTCTATCCTTTGCTCTCATCCTGTGTGAGTCTTTTGTTCTGAGGTGATTTTCTTGTAGACGTCATATAATTGGATCATTTATTTTTTTATCCATTCAGCTATCCCATATCTTTTTATCAGAATGTTTAATCCATTTATATTTAAGGTTATTTAATTGATAGGTACTTATTTATTGCCATTTTTATTATTTATGCCTATGTTTCTCTCTATATATATTTCTCTTCCTTTTAGTATTTCTTGCTGTGCTGATTGGCTGGTGATAAAACTCCTTTAACCTTTTTTTCTCTGGGAAGCTCTTTATTTTACCATCTATTTTGAATGATAGTCTTGCCAGATATAGTAATTTTGGTTTCAGATCCTTGCTTTTCATTACCTTGAATACTTCATGCCATTCTCACTTGGCCTGTAGTGTTTCTGATGAGAAATCAGTTGATAGCCTTTTGGGAGCTCTTTTATAGATAACAAATTGCTTTTCTCCGTTGTTTTTAAGATTCTCTCTATCTTTAATTTTTGGTGTTTTAATAATGATGTGTCTGGGCATGGGCCTATTTGGGTTCTTCTTGCTTGGGATTCTGTGTGCCTCCTGAACTTGTGTGAACTTTTTCCTTCACCAGGTTAAGGAAGTTTTCTGCCATTAATTTCTTCAAATGCATTTCTATCCCTTGCTCACTTTCTTCCCTTTCTGGTATTTCTATTATGTGAATATTGTTATGTTTCATGTTGTCCCACACTCCCTTAAGCTATCCTATCCTGCGTTTTGCTTGTTTTTTTCGTATTGGTTCTCTATGTTCTTTATTAGTTCTGTATCATTCTTCATAGTTACTATATCTTTTCTCATGCTGTTGAGCATCTTTGCCATCATTATTCTGGACTCTATATCTGGTAAATTTTTTATCTTCATTTCATTTAGCTCTTCTTCTGGAGAATTCTCTTGCTCTTTCATTTCAGGTTTGTTTTTTGTCTCCCTATCTTGGTGGCTGTTTGTGTTTGTGTTTGTGTCTGTGTAGTAAGTAGAGCTGCTACGACTTCCAATATCTAGTGCAGGACCATGTCAGATGCTGTTTGTGACTGGTTCTGAGTACAGTTTGGAGCTATCAGTAATCCATAGCTTGTGACTCCCTCTGCTGGGCTGGGTGCCTTTGGAAAGGACCAACATGTGCACCAGAGTCTGCTTTTCTTCGCCCCAAGCCCAGGAGGAAATCAGACAAAGACTCAAAGCCTCCATTAATCTTCCTCTGCCTTCAGTCTGATTGTTATCTGCCCTGATTAGCCTCAGGTGGGGTGAGAGGTCTTCCAACGGGATGGGGCAAAAGCCTAGATAGCAAAGGTCTGTGGAGAAAGGTCACCTCTGTAGTGTGAGGAAATGACTCAGCACAGGAAACTGAGGTGGCTGCCCTCAGAGCACCAACCCCATAGAGCACCGACCCCACAGACCCCAACCCTACTCTCCTCACACAGCTCCAGTCCACTCTGCTCTGCCTCTGTTGGAGCCTAAGGTGAGTGACTGCACACAAAATTTTTTGTGTTGGCCCTTTAAGAGGGTGCCTGCCTTTCCAGCCATCTCTGACTGGCAGACAGATGTTATGTGGGCACCTTTCTCAGTTCTGGTGCTCTGGGGAGCCCAGCTTGGGTTTTAGACCCCAGCATTCTCAGTGGGAACCCCCCACAGCTGAGATATCCCTCTGAGACTTCAGCTGCTGTCTGTGAGAGCCAGCCAACCCTTTCATGCCTTTGCTCTGCCTACCAGTCTCTATCCTTTCCATCCCTGGTTATCAGGGTTCTCTCCAGTTAGTCTTCAGTTGATTTTTCTGTATTTTAGTTGTATTTCTATTTGGTCCTGGGAGAATGTCAGTGTAGTTCTACTTACTCTGCTGCCATTTTGGAATCCCTCAGGGGAACATTATTTTTAAGATGAGATATATGTGTTAATTTAAGATAATGTTAAATGAATAAAGTATGCTATTAATAAAAAAAAAAAAGAAAAGAGAGAAAGACACCTGACAGGTGTTAAAGGTGGATGGGAAAGATCCCTTCAGGAGGTAGATACTGAAGGGGTTAGGGCAGGAAGGACTGCTTTGCCTGGGAAGAGGGCAGCTCTTCGGCTGTAACAGGAGGTGATGCGGAGATTCTGATGACACTGGGAGGTGGTGGCAAGAGATTTGGGGGTTTTTCCCTCTGCTGGCTTTCATCCTTTGAGAAACAAGAGGTGGCAGGCCAGGTGTTTGAGGAGAGGGTGTGAAGGAGTTGTGAGAGAGCCTCTCTAACAGTCAGCCTTGGTAGGAGTGTCAGACAGGACTGACCATGTGGTTGAGATGGCTTTCCTTTGGCGAGCGAGAGTGAGAAATAGCGTGAGTAGAAGTCTGGGGACAGGAGTACATGTCAGTTCCTGTTTCTTCCTACCACCCACTTCTACAGTCTGTGGAAAGAAGCATTGACCTAGAATGCTAAAGTTAAGGAATCTTCTAGATTCCAGGGGTCTTATAGAACCACACTGTTGAGCCCAGCGGCACACAGCAGCCACTGACTGCATGTGGCTATTAACATAGAAAATCCAGTACTGCCCTGGCTGATGTGGCTCCATTGGTTGGAGTGTCATTCCATACACCAGATGGTGGCGGGTTTGATTCCAGGTCAGGGCTTATACCTAGTTTGTGGGTTCAATTCCTTGTTGGGATGCGGGAGGCAGCCAATCAATGTTTTTCTCTCTCTCTCTTCTCCTCTCCCTCCTCTCTAAAAACCAATAAAAAATTTTAAATAGATAAATAAAATTCAGTTCCTTATTTAGACTAGCTATGTATGATTAGTGGCTGCCATATTATATAGCACAGAGTAAATATTTTCATCATCACAAACTGGACAACCCTTCTAGAAAAGTGATTCCCAAACTATTTGACATGAGGACCCTTCTACACCAGCGATTTTCAACCTTTTTTTTTTATCTCATGCCACACATAAACTAATTACTAAAATTCTGCAGCATACCAAAAATATTTTTGCTGATCTAACAAAAATATTAGGTATAATTTTGACTCGTTCACACCAGACGGGTATTGTTCTGTTGGCTGTTGTCATTTTTTTATTTGACAGTTTAAGGGAAAAGAGGTCAGTGCCCTTGACTAAATAATAGTCAGATATTGAATGTTTTAAAAATTCTTGCAGCACACTGGTTGAAAATTGCTGCTCTACATTCTTAAAAATTAATGTATTTAATAAAAATAATTACATATTTTTCCAAAACAAAAATAAATAGTAAAAAGAATGTCATTGTTCTTCATTTTTGCAAATCTGTCGTGTCTGACTTAATAGAAGGCAACTGGATTCTCAATATCTGCTTCTGTATTCAATCTTTTGTGATATCACATATCACATGATCTCTGTCAAAAGGCTACTCTATAATTATGAGAGAAAGAAAGTAAAAGAGACAAGTAATGTCTTCGTAGTATTATGAAAATAGTTTTGAACCTGTGGACTCCTTGAAAGGGCTTCGGGGTCCCTGGACTACACTTTGAGAAGCACTGTTCTAGCAAAACCTCCACTTGGCATGAAGGAACTTGTCCGTGCGAGACTGTAATTTGCCTAAAGTCACACAGCAAGTAAATTGCAGTGTTGAGACTAGACTAAATCTGCTACCTTGGTCTGAGGCTTTTTCCAGTGCCTTTGGCTGGCCTGGGCTGGGCCCCACTGGGCTTTTGGGGAGTGAGGCCTAGTCTTCTTCGCTGCAGAGCCCCTGGCATGTGGCCCTATAAATAAATCCATTGTGTCTGTGTCAGAGTCCCCTCGCCTCCCCCCTGCGCCCACCCATCTGCACCCCCGCCCCACCTCCCTCCCCAGCAGCTGCGTTTTTGTTGTTGGCTTATGTTGTGGACAGGGAACACGAGGGATCCCAGGGAGGAGAGATAAGCCTTTGGGCTCCTAACATGTCTGCCCTTCTGCACTGCCTGGAAGGGCAGGTGGTTGATCCCACTCTCGGTTCAAAGAACCACATCATAGTATGGAGGTTCTTGGAGTGGCCGTGAAGAGGAAGTTAAGAGGGGAGATTCAGGGACACATACCTCTCAGATGGACAGTGGTCAGGAGGAGGGAAGGAAATTCCTATCTTCCCTCTTTCCCTGAGAAGGGAAGAGGCCATTAGGAATTCTTGGGGCTAAAAGATGCTTCAGGCTAGGGATGCCCTGGGGCCTCTGTCCTTATACGCCTCCATACACCTCAAGGCAGCCCAGGGCCAGTCCTGCCTGGGAAGGAGTGTTTGCTGGGTGCAGGAGTTGCTATTTACAAGTGGACTCTTGGGTGTGACAGGGATTCCAGAAAGCAGCTGGAGAATGGGGGGAGCAGAGGGGAAAACCGTTGGTGTTACGGATGATTCCGTTATTAAAGTGAGCTTCTCCATCTCGGCCTTCCTGCAGCTGCCCAGCCCTCCCCCACCTCCTGGTCCCTGGCTTCTCTCCCTAGAGAACTCTGGGGGAACAGCTGGTGAGTGAGGGGCTCATCAGGGCCCCAAGGCCTTGGCGAAGGGCCCAGCTTCGGGAGCATGGGGACAGGCTTGCTGCCACCTCTCAGGCCTTTCCTCCCAGGCCTGGACTTGAGTTTCGCCTGTGCCCTGGCAGGGGCGGGAATGAGAACTACAGACCCGACTCCTTTGCTCTGGCTGCCTGAAAGGCCAGGAGAGATCTCTTTTGAGGTCCTGGAAGCTCCTGTCCCTTCCTGGCTTTAAAGGGCCAGTGGGGACTAGGGCCATGACTGACTAACTAGGCTGAGGAGATAGTGGTCACCCAGATTCACTCTGCGATTGGGCTGAACCAGCCACGTCCCCAGGCCAGGAACTACCCCTACCCCCACCCCCAAGCAGCTGTTCCCCCTTTTCTGTCCCTGGCTGCTTGAAAACCGTGCTCTCCTCCCAAGGACTGGCCAGAGAGGCTTTGCTCTTCCTCTCTGCTCTCCCGCCTCTCAGCACTGAGGTCACTGCCCGCCTGCTGAATCAGGCCTTTGTGGGAGGCGGGGCTGCCTGTTGGTTGGCAGTTGTGGCGGGAGAAGCCAACAGTTTAAGTTAGAGCTTCCACACCCTGCAGCTTCATCCCTACGCAGCCCTGGCCGACCTCGCCCCAACATCCAGCATCCAGGATGTGTTTATCGTAGGACCACCAGAGGACTATTTGATACCAGGGCCATCCTGAGAAACCCAGGCTGGGGGTTTTCCCGGGGACCCGTCAGGCTGAACACAGAAGCTGTGAGTAGCTGTGGGCCTTGGGGAAGGAGGAGAGAGTACTTGGCTCCTGGGGCAAGGGACCCCCAATGACACCCAGTAGGGATTCCACTAGGGAATTGACCTGGGTTGATTTTTTTTTTTTTTTTTTCTCATGGGACTTAAGCCAAAAACTCAGACTCTGAAGGGCCTAATTAGGCTGATTGGGAGCCGGAGGTGATAGTATCTCTCTGGATCTTAACATTTCCCAGAGGAGTGCAGAGATGCAGGAAGTTTTCCTAACACCATAGAAATCTTGAACTCAAAATCTGGTCTGACTCATAGCATCTGCCCCTCCCCACCACTAGGGTCAAATGCAGGCCTCTTGCCTGTGACTCTTAACCCTGGCTAAAAGCTTCCTGCCCTCTGCTTGTGGCCCTGCAGGCACAGAGAAGGTCCCTTATCCTGAGCTGGCCAGACCTCCTCAGCCGAGGGCAGCAAAGATCTCCCCCAAAGTGAGGCTGAGTCATAGCCTGCCTGCAGCCGACATTTCCGGAGTCTCTCCTAGTCCCAGCCAGGGATACAGAGACACGCATGGCAGAGCTGTTGCTCTTGGGTGGTCTATCACTGGGAGGGTACCCCCAGATCACAGTGGGACTCAGGCCTCCCTGCTCAGAGACCCATAAGGGCTCAGATTGGAGGGTGGCATGGTTGGCTCTGTGGAGTGTGCATCACCCATAACCAAGACCTTACATTCAGGACCTCGAGTCTAATCTGGGTGCTTTTATTTGTTTGTTTATTTCTTGGCTGCATACATAGGGTGGGTAATTCTCCGGAATGAAAATACTAAGGTGGATTGGGCTTGGGTTGATGTTCTCACACTATAAATATAGAACTGAATAAAGTGGGTCCTGAGAAGTTTGACTTGTTTTGTTTTTTTTTAATATATTTTATTGATTTTTTTACAGAGAGGAAGGGAGAGGGATAGAGAGTTAGAAACATTGATGATAGAGAGACATCGTTCAGGGCCTCCTGCACACCCCCACTCTGGATGTGCCTGCAACTGAGATATATGTCCTTGACCGGAATCGAACCTGGGACCTTTCAGTCCACAGGCTGACACTCTATCCACTGAGCCAAACCAGTTTTGGCGGACTTGTCTTGATGTGGAGGAAGGAGATGAACATTACAACTGGCATGTGTACTGTCCTGTGCTGGTTCAGTCTGGAATGCAGGGAGATAAGGCGGCTCTCTAGGTGACCACTTCCTGTCAGGGATGCCTGCGGGCTTGGAGAGCCCTGGCAGGAGCCTCTGGTGCAGGCAGGCTTACTCTAGCCGTAGTCCTTTCCACGGTGCTACCTGTTCTGCATCCATGGGGTGCTCAATGGTGTAGCTTCCTCATCTTCACCCTTGCTCTCTAATGGTGGGTCTGGCAAATGAAGCCCTAATTCCTGGATCTAATATCCACAACTGCATCTCAGCTCCACCTGCTCTGTGTCAGGATCTGGTTCAGGGGGTAGGAGATGATGGGGTAGCCAGCTAGGCCTGTACCTGCTGCTCTTCAGGCTCCTCAAGGTTCCAATCCTGTAGGACCTGACACGGCTCTAGTTCCTCCATCTGATTGGGGAAAGTACGCTCAGGGCCTCTGGTGTCTTCCCAGAGCAGGGGCCGCTCAGAGCTTGAGGCCAAACCCTACTTTTATTTTTTTAGGAAAACATATTCTCCTAAAGCACCTTCACCCTTACTTTGATTTTTGTTGTGTGGTGAACACATTGGGCCTTCTGCAGTTTTAGCTGTATTTTTATTTTTATTTTTTTTAATTGATTTCTGAGCAGAAGGGAAAAGGAGAGATAGAAACATCAATGATGAGAGAGAATCTTTGATCCGCTGCCTCCTGCACACCCCCTACTGGGGATCGAGCCTGCAACCCGGGCATGTGTCCTTGACTGTAATCTAACCCAGAACCAAACCCAGAACCCTTCAGTCTGCAGGCTGGCTCTTTATGCACTGAGCCAAACCAGCTAGGCCATTAGCTTTATTCTTTCCTGGCCTCTAGACATTGCCTATTCATCCCACTCCTGTCCTTCATCCTCCCAACTTTTTTCCTCACACTCCCCAGCACTTCTGCCCCCACCTCAACCCACTGGGGAAATAAATGGAGAGGGGATTGAGGGAAAGCTAGTGATCCCTGAGGGCAGGCCTCTCCTAGAGGGGGGACCCTTCGACCTACCAGAAACAGTGGGCGTCGGCCCAGAGATGAGTGGTGGGTGGGGTAGAACTGGCCCAGAGGTGGAGGTAACCCAAGGCCCTTTTTCGGTTTTAACCCCTATTTGTGTATGTGGAAGGAGGATATTACTTGAAATTTTTTTGTTTTTTTCCAGGCCTGTACATTTTTCTAAGCATATCAAATTTGAAAATGTTATAGCAAATGAAGTTATACTAGATACATTTTTTAACTATATTTTTATTAATTTCAGAGAGGAAGGAAGAAGGAGAGAGAGATAGAAACATCAATGATAAGAGAGAATCATTGATCGGCTGCTTCCTACACACCCCCACCAAGAACCAAGCCGTAATCCTGGGCATATGCCCTAACTGGGCATCAAACCATGATCTACGCTCATCCACTGAGCCATGGCACAAGCCAGCTAGGCACATTTTTATGATATTAAAATAATAAAGGACTACCCTGGCCAGTATAGCTCAGTCGATTGAGTACTGACCTGTGCACCAAAGGGTTGCCGGCCCAGCTTAGAGGTTCAAGTCAACAGTCAGGGTACATGCCAGAAGCAACGAATCGATATTTCTCTCTCACATCGATGTTTCTCTCTCTCGAAAATCAATAAAAACGTTTAAAGATAATAACAACAAAGGACTTTAGATTGTGGTAGTGTTAAAAGTAAATATTACAGCATTTTTCCTTTTCTTCTAGTTTTCAGTTTATCCCATTATCATACACACGATGTGTTCTCCTGTTGCTGTTTCCCCTCTTCCCAGGGTGCCGGTCACAGAGGAGTGCAGACTGCCAGGCTCTGGGGTAGACAGCTGCGGGAAAAGGGTTGGAGAAGGGAAGCTCCTTGAAAGCAGGGCAGTTTGGGCAGTACTCTCAGGTGTTCAGGTGCCCGTCAGTGGGAAGTCCAGCTGAGGTGACCCGGGGGTCTGCCTACCTGTGAATAGACCGGAAGCGGGGGGATGTAACAGCTGGCTCCATTGCAGGACTTTGCACTGTGCCTGGGTCAGGATGTGATGCTATGAAAAGCTTCCATTTACTGAGTTCACGCACAACACTCTACGTACATTGTCTCATGTCATCTTCCAAACAACCCTTTCTGCATAGTATTCTCATCCCCCCAGATATAGGTGAGGCACCCGATCTCGCAGAGTCAGGATTCTAACCTAGGTCTGTTTCGCTGCATTGTTCCAGGAGCCCGGGGACTGTGCAGAGCTTACTGAATATAAAGAGCTTACAGTACAACTTGTGTGCAGAGAGGCCCCCTGGGGGTGGCGAAGTCCAGGCCTGTCAGTGTGTTTGTGAACCAGCCTTATGATTTGGGCTGCCTCTCTTGCCTCGGGAGCCTGCTTCCTCCCCAGGCTGGCGCTCCCCTCACAAGTTTGGTAGGGGAATTAAATGGAATAGTGCATGAGAAAGTGGCAACACACAGGATACGTTCCGTGTCTGCAAGTGTAACAACCTCTTATTCCTTGGTTTCCTCATCTCAAATATAGGTGCTGAAAATAGCTTTTAAGTCCTTCTAGGTGGTGAGGAGGATGAAAGAAGACATAGGTTATGGAAGGGCCAGAAAGCACCGTGTTTTACTGTTCATTTCCACCTGGTGTCTGAGTGGTTTCTGACTGAGAGTGGGGACCTTTGGGCTGGCTCTTCCTCTCCCCAGAATGCTTTTTCCATCCCAGGATTTGACCTGGACTTCAGTCAGTCTCTGCTTAACTGTCGCCTCTCAGGGTCTTACCAGGACCCAGCATGTGTTCCGCGGTTTATCGTGTATTATCTGCCTCCCCCACGAGAATGGAAGCTTCGTAAAGGCAGGGCTTTCGCTGGCATGTTCTTCCCTGTGGCCCAGCGCCTGGCACACGGCAGAAGCCAGATAAATGCTTGTGGCAGGCATGGCTGACATGCTCTCCCTGTTTCTCCACAGGCAAGGTGACCATTCTGGCTGTGAGAGCGAGTGTGCCAGCCTGGCCGAGGGAGCAGAGACAGGTGAGGGGCGCTGGGGCCTGTGCGCGCCGTGTGTGGATGGGGACTGGAGGAGGAAGGCTGGGGTGGGGCAGACCCCGTGCCCCACCATGCAGGACGGAGGAGAGGGCATTCGGAAGCCTGGTGACGAGCTGCTGCGGTCCTCTCTCCCTTGCTCCAAAAGTACTGAGCTCCTTTGTGGGGGCTTCAGAGGGGTAGGGAGGCAAGTAGTCTGCTGTAAACCGGAGCCTCCACCCTTTGGCATTAGGAAGGGTTTCCCATCTACTGGAAATTTCCATAATATTTGTGTAGAAGAAGGAAATGAGCGCTTTCCTCTGGCAGAGAAATGGAAACTCAAATGGAAGATGAAGCCTAGTCAGTACAGGCAGTCACCATGGCAACAGTGTGGCAGGGTGGGGCATGGCACTCACAGTTCAGGTTAGAAGCCTGGCTCGCTGTGTTCATGCAGTGACGGGCTGGAATGGTTAGTGAGGGCTCGGTCTGTCTCTTGCACACCAGGTATCACACCAGGAAGTGTAAGCCTGGGCAGTGACATGAACGTGGCCTCATGGAATCGAGAGTCCAGGGGAGACCGTTATAGGCCTGAGTGGACTTGGGTTGGGAGCCCTGAGGAATAATAGGAAGGAGCTGGCCAAATGGGAAGGCGGGTAAAGCGTCCCGTCTCAGCAGGGGACCAGGGGTTCTTGGAGGCATGCAGGCACCTCCCAGTGTCGCCAGGAGGATATAGTGTGCCAAGCGGAGGCCAGTCTCGGCAGGGAATTCAGGTTTCTCAGCTCCTGGCCAGTGTCTCTGTGACCAGTGATAGGGCGAGTGCAGTTATGGGGTTTACAAAACAAATGGTTTTTGTTCTTCAGATGGTAAGAGTGTCTTTTTCCTGGGACCAGAGCAACTTAGACTGAGTTGTTACAGTGTCGTGGCACATCAGTCACACTGAGCTCAACTTGGGGAATACTAACACGTTTCATCTTTGTCCCCCTCCCCCACTCACCTCCCGGACCCTGGAGTAGCCTGCCCGGCCTCTCTCACTTGTTCCCAGGACCTGATGTCAGAGGCCATGGACCAGCCGGCTGGGAGTCCTGAAAACCCGAGGCCAGGAGAGGGTGGTGATGGCGGCATGGAGCCGGGTACCTGCCAGGAGCTCCTGCACCGACTGCGGGAGCTGGAGGTGGGGCACGGGGCGAGTGGGGCAATAGGGCTGCCCTTTGCTCTGAGCTCGGTGTGGGTGTTTTTGGGTTCGGTGGCCCTTCCTCTCAGCCCCCTTTGCCAGGCTGCAGCGGCGATGAACCGCTCAGGTCTCTTCCTCTGAGAAGACCTCTCCCTGCTCTTAGCTCCCCAGGCTAGGTGCCAGCTTGGGGACACCTCGAGGCATGCACAGGGGCAGGCTTGTCCTAACCCCTCAATGTCTCCCTTCCTTACCCCACTTCTCCTGCACTTTCATGCTCTTTGAGGAAAGGAGTGGTCACAGAGGAAAAGGGCTTAGATGTCCTGGCACTCAGGATTTGAGGGCCCTACATCTCATTCTTAAGGTCCTGCCAGTCTCCTCTGCCCTCTCCCCAGGGAAATAAGAGTTGCTCTTGGCACCTCCCACCTTAGGTCCTCCTGTCACTGACTGAGGTTGAGGTTACAGAAAACCAGACATCTGAGCTCTGTCCTCAGCCCGTCTGTCTTTAGGCCTCCCCAAGGCAGAGCCCATCCAGAACCAGGAGGTGGGCAGGGGTGTAGTTGGTAGACTCCTTGGCTCCCCTTCCCCAAAAGCAGTTTGCCCTCAGGGAAGAATGGTCTCATAGCCTCCTTGTTGCCCTCTCTTCCCGTGTCCTGCAGGCAGAGAACTCGGCTCTTGCCCAGGCCAACGAAAACCAGCGGGAGACCTATGAGCGCTGTCTGGACGAGGTCTGTGGGGTCTGCAGTGGGACTGATGCTGGGGAGGGTTGGGGAGCATAGCTTGTCTCCTCCAGATAAAGGCTGCTGGCTGACATCTCTGCCGTGGGCCTTTCTGTCCCCAGGTTGCCAACCATGTGGTACAGGCACTACTGAACCAAAAGGTAAGTGGACATGGGAGACCTTCTCACCCTTAAGTCCAACCTCCCTGGGAGAGGTCCTGGGCCCCACAGGGGACCCCTGAGCCTTCTCAGCTAAGCCTTTGATGGGGGCTCGAGAGGGGAGCTTGGTGGAAATGTCTATTGGCCCAGTGATGCCCCCCACCCTCCCACCCCTCGCTTCCTCACTTCAGAGAGGCCTGTGCCGTTTTATCTGGAGGCAGGGGTGGCAGAGGTGAGGCCAGATCTCTGAGTCATGGTGCCTTTGATTTGGGCTTGAATCCTTCTCTTATCCTGGCCCCAGATGGTAATGGACCTGAAAGCAATGTTGATGTTGGGTGCATAAGGTGGCATCTAAATATTTACTGAAGTAACTATGGGTAACTTCTTGACCCCTGGCCCATCTGACCCCTAGATCTTCTGCCTTGTATGGACCCTTCTTTAATGTGTGGTTTCTAAGAGGCGCCGGGCTGGCTCCAGGATTGGGGACGGGACCAATGGGAAAGGGATTTACCTTCCTCCATGGGTGGTTAACTGTAGAGAGTTTACCACTGAGGATTCGATAGCTGCAACCTCCCTCCCAGAGGAGAATGCAGAAGAAGGGCATGCCCGGGAGGAGTGCCCACTGCTCTGATGAAGAGAACTGTACACTCATCCCCCCTCCCTGGTATCATCTCCTTCTTTTCCTCCTCCTCCTCCTCCTGGTGGCGCAGGACCTTCGGGAGGAGTGCATCAAGCTGAAGAAAAGAGTGTTTGATCTCGAACGACAGAACCAGATGCTGAGCTCCCTGTTTCAGCAGAAACTGCAGCTCACGACAGGCTCCCTCCCTCAGGTGGGCATAAGCCATTCTCCTCCCCTCGTCACACCTCAGTTTCCTGCCTCCCCCAGCCCCATCATTATCTCCACCCACTTTTCCCCCAAAACACAAACAGAAGCAGGCTGTCCAGTGTTCCCTCCGTTCTGGAGACAGTCCACCCAGGGAAGGCCCTCCTGGCCTGATAGATATAAGTCTTAGATGGGGTGAAAACTCCCTGAGTCCCCTCAAGCCGGACTAGCCCCCACCTTGCAGGTGCTTCCCTGTGGCCCAGCGCTTGGCACTTCTCTTATTGACAGAGAAGGTTCCTGCTTACTCTCACCCTGTGTGAGGAGATGGGTGGAAGCTGAAATTGTAATTATTTCACGCTCCCAAGGGGCCCCTTTGGCCACTGCACTGCCTCTTCTTGGCCAGGGGCAAGGGTGGGACCGGGTGGAAGGCACCCAGCGCTTGGTGTCACGGAGAGGTCAGGAAAGGCACTTGACCGGATAATTCTGTATTTGAGCTCATTGCATACAGGGTGGGGCAAAAGTAGGTTTACAAAACACAAAGAGTTTATTCTTGTATTATTATTTATTATTGTCTTGTTTTCCATACAAACAACTGTAAACCTACTTTTGTCCCATCCTGTATGCTCACCCACTGACTCAGGCTTGGCCGTAGACCCTGGTTGGTCCCTGCTTCTAGCCCCGACACCTGCCTTCCCCGGGAGAAGCAGGAGCCTACTCGGAGTGAATCCTGTGTTCGTTTGGGGTCACGCTGTCAGAAAGCCTCAAGGATGGGGTGAGACATGGGGGTAGGAGCAGCTTGGGTTCTGAAGTCAGCCGGCGCTCCCTCCCCACCTCTGACCTTGACAAGAAGAGAAGAACCTTCTGTGTGTGTGTCTGTCTGATACAAACCAGGCAGCTCTTGGCTCCCAGATCCTGGGCAGGATGCCCTCAGCTCCCTGGGAGGCCTGACCCTGCCTCTCTAGAATCCCTGTCACCAGGCAGGTACACAGCCCTGCCCTGGTCTTGCCCAGCTACAGAGTTCGCCCTGGAGTTTCCAGAGGCCTAACCACCCTGGCTGATCTCACCCCGTCCATTCCTTCTCAGTAACTGGTGATAAAAGAGGTATAGATCATGCTTAAGTCATTTTTTTATTTTTTTTTACTTAAATTAATTCTGGGATTTGAATTTGGGCTTTTTAGATGAATTTTGGGGCTTGGGGTCATAGTGTTATCTTCCCCAGAGGTAATTTATGACATAATGGAAAGAGCATGATCCTCAGATAAACTCTCTAACTTAGCTAATTCTTAGCTATGTGACCTTGGACAAATTATATAATCTTAACAAACCACAGTTTTTCCTGATAGGTGGGGAATATGAGCACCTATACTGCAGGTTGTCATGAGGATTAAGTAAGGTAATAAAGAGTGCTTGGCCCGTAGTAGATGGTCAATATTGGGCAGCAGCTATTTATCATTATTCATGTTATTCCTAAATTGTGCTTTTCTAGGATGAAAGCCCCATTGAGATGCTAATTAAGCTCTTGTTGTGAGTAGTGCCTTTGCCAACACATATGGAACTGGACAGGGCTGTCGCCTGTGCAGAGCACATGTAACCCCCGAAGGCCGGGTCTGCAGAAGCGAAGGCAGGTCTACAGACAGCAGCAGTACAAAGCAGAGTGTGGCAGCGTTGCCCAGAGCCAGAGGGGAGGGAGGCCGTCAGAGATAGGCCGGGGAGGGCTCCCTTAATGAGGCGGCATTGGACCTGGGCCCTGATGGATGAGAGATTTAAAGGGAGTGCAATGGGGGTAGAGAAAGGCAATTCCCTGCGGAAGGAGCAGAGCAGGAAGCCTAGGGATCGGCAAGCTGTTCGGCGGGGCGGGAACAAAGGGTGTGCGAGGAGCAGTGAGAGGCAGAGCGGGAGCCGGCGTCGGGAAGACCAGGCAAGCTGGGCTGGAATGCAGGCAGAGGAGTTCAGACTTGTCTTCAGTGGCAGGCAGAGGAGGCTCGGAGCACAAAGATGCTTTAGAAGAAAAAAAAAAAAGGAAAAGATGCTTTAGGCTGCCTTGTGCATCGGAGGTTGAAAAGCCACCCAAGTCAGAGAGACTGAAATGCTGAGCAGCATCCAGCAGGAGGTGTGAGGATCTGGGCTGAAGGGGCGGCTGCAGGTGGCCCGGGGGGAGGCAGAGACGCTGCCAAGACAAGATCTGAAAGCTACAGAGAATGAGAGACAGGGAGGACTTAACGGTGACCGACCGCTATCTAGTTGAAATGCCAAAGCGAAGGAAGTGGCATCCTCAGGGACTGAGAGAAATGACCCATGATTCAGTACTACTTTTGAAATCCTCAGAGTACACGTTTCACATGAGACCAGTTAAGGGAGGGAGACAGAAGTGATAACTGACACCACCGTCTCTTTTCTGGAACCCAGTAATGAGTGCCCCTTCCCTTAGTCTCAGCCTGTGATGCTGGGCTCAGAGATAGTCAGAAAGCGGGGAGGTGGGGGGGGGGTGCTCTCGCTGTGTGCGCTCTCTGTAATCAGGGAGGAGGTCCTGAGGAAAAGCAGAGCGTTCCTGGACCCGCAGTGGCACCTAGGGTAGGCCTGCCACTGCCCTCGGCCCAGGAGCCACATCTACCCTCCCTCAAAGCCCCTGGACCGCCCTCACCTTTCTGCCGCCTGGGCATGCACTTCTTCAGTCTGCCTGTGCCTTGGTCTCCCAAGGCTCCTTATCTAGGTGGTGGGGACAGTGGTGAAAATGTACCTTGGGCCAGGAGATATCCCGGAGCGGGCAGCTTTTCCTGCCCTGGGAAGGGAAGGCCTAGTTCATGGGGAAGTAGGGACCTGGGACAGAGCACTGGTGCTAACTCTGCCTCTCCCTGCAGATCCCACTTACCGCACTCCAGCCTCCATCAGAGCCACCAGCCTCCCCCTCCCTGAGCTCCGCCGAGGGACTGGCCACCTCGCTGCCTCTGGGGCGCTGTGCTGGGCAGAGAGAGGTAGGAGGACCGGGCGCCACTGCAGTTCCCTAATGAGTCCCAGGGGAGGCCAGGCCCCTGTGCACAGGTTCTTGACCAGGCTGTGTCACCTGCCAAGAAAAACAGATCTCATCCCATCCACTGGCCTTGCAAGCAAATGTGTTAGTTCTGCAGTAAAAGTCGCGGCTTCCTGTGCGCCAGCTCACTGTGGTGAGCTCCTGGTTTCATCTGCCTTAGGAGGCAAACATAATTAGCACCCATTTTACAAATGATACTATGAAGCTTGAAGATTCACTAACTTGCCAAAGGCCATGTAACTAGATAGTAGTAGATCTGGTACTTGAAGCTACACAGTCTGGCTCCAGAGCCCATAGAGTTAACCACTCTGTCAGAGGAGACTGGGCACTAGAAGGGGCTGGGCAAAAACCGGGATGGGCTTACAGTAAAGTCATTCCCAATCCTCTTCTCCATGGAGATCAGTCAGCAGGCCCCTCTCTGACCTAAAAGGACGTGGGCTTGCTGCAGTGGTTTAGGAATTGGCTGCATCACATCCCCTTCTTGAGTCTGAGCCTGAAAATTGAACAGGCCTCCCTCCCTGAGAATTGTCCCCAGTGTTGTAGGTGGTCAGCCCTGCCGACCCAAACAGCAGTGGGAAGTGGTGGGAAAGCAAGGCTGGGATAACCAGGAAGGGAAATGGCGCCCCCACCCAACCCCAGTCATGCCAGGGCTCAGTGATCCTTAGGGAGGATGAACCATCATATCCCAGGAGCTGTCAGGTCCTTTTGGGGGCAGAGACAAAACCAGGCCGGCTGTGTTCCTGCCATATACAGTTATGCTCAGGTCCTGGGTCTGTACGGGGTCTCCTGATGCTGTTTCTCTCCCAAGGTGTGTTGGGAGCAGCAGCTGCGGCCAGGAGGCCCAGGACCCCCGGCTGCCCCACCCCCAGCGCTGGATGCCCTGTCCCCATTTCTTCGAAAGAAAGCCCAGATCTTGGAAGTGCTGAGAGCTCTGGAAGAGACTGACCCCTTGCTTCTCTGCTCACCTGCCACCCCCTGGCGGCCTCCAAGTGAGGGTCCTGGCTCCCCAGAGCCCATCAATGGCGAGCTGTGTGGCCCACCCCAGCCTGAGCCCTCCCCTTGGCCCCCCTACCTGCTATTAGGCCCTGGTAGCCTGGGAGGCCTGCTACACTGGGAGCGCCTCTTGGGGACCCAAGGGGAGGAAGAGGGTGCTGGGCGGCCCTGGGGCCCTCGTAGGGGCTCCCTGCAGGCCCAAGGTGCCATCTCCGGCCCACCCTGTGCCCCAGGCAGCAGCTCCTCCTCCTCTTCTGATGAGGCCGGCGATCCCAATGAGGCGCCCAGCCCCGACACCCTGCTCGGGGCCCTGGCCCACAAACAGTTGAACCTGGGTCAGCTCCTTGAGGACACGGAGTCCTACCTACAGGCCTTCCTGGCCGGGGCCACCAGCCCACTCAACGGGGACCACCCAGGCTCCGGGCAGCCATCCTCCCCCGACCAGGGCCCCCCACAGCTATCCAAGTCCAAAGGCTTCCCCAAGCCAGCTTGGGGTGGAGGTACTCCAGAGGCTCACAGGCCAGGCTTTGGTGCTACCTCAGAGGGCCAGGAGCCCCTCCCCTTCCTCAGCATGTTCATCAGTCCGGGGGATGCCTCCCTGGGCTCTCGACCTGGCCACCCCCACTCCTCATCTCAGGTGAAAAGCAAGCTCCAAATTGCTTCTCCTTCTGGGGAAGCCCAGGGACCCCTTCTGCCCTCTCCAGCCAGAGGGCTCAAGTTTCTCAAGTTGCCTCCAGCCTCAGAGAAGGTCCCCAGCCCAGGAGGCCCCCAGCTCAGCCCTCAGCTCCCCCGCAACTCCCGAATCCCCTGCAGGAACAGTGGCTCGGATGGCAGCCCCTCCCCACTGCTGGCCCGAAAGGGCCTGGGTGGAGGAGAACTGTCCCCAGAAGGGGTCCAGGGCCTGCCCACCAGCCCTTCCCCCTGCTCCACAACCCCGGACTCTGCACAGCTCCGACCTCCCCAGCCGGCCTTCTCCACCGTGCTCTCCCCGGGGTCAGTGGTGTCGCCCTGCTACGAGAACATCCTGGACCTTTCCCGGAGCACCTTTAGGGGACCTTCTCCAGAGCCACCCCCATCCCCGTTGCAGGTGCCCGCCTACCCACCATTAACTCTGGAGGTACAACAGGCTCCTGAGGTCCTCAGAAGCCCCGGAGCCCCCCTTAGCCCTTGCCTCCCAGAATCCTGCCCCTTTGGGAGCCCCCAGGAGAAAAATGTGGACAAGGCAGGCTTGGAGTCTCCCCATCCTGGCCGCAGGACCCCAGGCAGCTCAGCCAAGAAGCCCAGCCAGGGGTCAGGACGGCGACCCGGAGATCCTGGCTACACACCCCTGCGGGACAGACTGGCAGCCCTGGGGAAACTGAAGACCGGCCCCGAGGGGTCCCAGGGCCCAGAGAAGAACAACGGGGTGCCGGCCAGGCTTGGCACTGAGAAGGTGCGGGGAGCAGGGAGGTCAGGGGAGAGTACTGGAGACCTGGCCCTCTCCATCCCCAGGCCCCCTGAGCAGCCAGAAGCCAAGGGGGCCCTGCGGGGGGCAGTGGCCTTGGGCACGAGCAGCCTGAAGCAACAGGAACCTGGGCTCCTGGGGGACCCTGGGGCCCGAGCCTACTCCTCCCACTCCATGGGGGCCCGGGTGGACCTGGAGCCTGTCTCACCAAGGAGCTGCCTCACCAAAGTGGAGCTGGCCAAGAGCCGGCTGGCAGGGGCCCTGTGTCCCCAGGTACCCCGCACCCCTGCCAAAGTACCAGCCTCAGCCCCCAGCCTGGGCAAGCCCAGTAAGAGCCCCCACGGCAGCCCAACAAAACTACCTTCCAAGTCCCCTACCAAGGTGGTGCCCCGGCCCGTGGCCCTGCCAGCCACTAAGGAGGCCCCCAAGCCTGACAAGGGGAAGGGCCCACCATGGACAGACTGTGGTGGCACCACGGCTCAGCCCGCACCCTCGGCACCTGGCCCTGCTGACCTAAGCCAGGGCCCTGAGGGGCGTGCCCTGCACTCAGCCATTGAGGAAAAGGTGATGAAGGGCATCGAGGAGAATGTACTGCGGCTCCAGGGTCAGGAGCGGGCGCCAGGCACCGAGGCTAAGCACCGCAACACTAGCAGCATCGCCAGCTGGTTTGGCCTCAAGAAGAGCAAGCTGCCAGCACTAAACCGCCGCACAGAGGCCACCAAGAGCAAGGAAGGGGCAGGCGGGGGCTCCCCGCTCCGGAAGGAGGTAAAGGTAGAATCGCGGAAGCTGGAGGCAGAGAGCCTCAACATCTCCAAGCTGATGGCTAAGGCAGAGGACTTGCGCCGGGCGCTGGAGGAGGAGAAGGCCTACCTGAGCAGCAGGGCCCGGCCACGGCCCGGGGGACCAGCACCGGGGCCCGGTGCTGGGCTGGGGCAGGTCCAGGGCCAGCTGGCTGGCATGTACCAGGGCGCAGACACCTTCATGCAGCAGCTGCTCAACAGGTGAGGGCCTGGGACCAGTGGCAGGTGCTTGGTGACTGAGGGCACTTGTCTCTCCCTGGGCACACCAAAGACTGGCTAGCAATGCTTGGCCTGGGAGCTTAGGCTTCACAGTCAGAAGGGGTCAGAGGTCAAGCAAAATGCTCGCAAAATATTGGGGAGTTAGTTCCCCAGCTCCCCGCCTGACCTAGAGGAAAGATGGGGTGTTTGTTCCCCATCTCCCCACCTCTCTGGCTGATATCAGAGTTGCTGAGACCAGTTTTTCATTTGGGAAGAGGGAATAATACACACTTTCCTGGATCATCTCTGGTGTCGGATGAGGCAGCCAGTCTAAATGCCTGCACACAGCAGTCCAAGAGGTGCTAGTTCCTGAGCATGGCCTGATGAAGTCTCACTCTGGGGTTTCCCATTCTACAGAACAGGGGTGGGGAACATCTAGCCCAAGAGCCGTATAAGGCCCACAAAATTGTTTGGCCTGACCCTGCCAAGGCATTTAGGATGAGAATTTAAATGTTTGACCAAATAGAGCAGGATAATTTTTTTAAATTATATTTTATTGATTTTTACAGAGAGGAAAGGAGAGGGATAGAGAGTTAGAAACATGGATGAGAGAGAGAGACATCGATCAGCTGCCTCCTGCACACCCCCTCCTGGAGATGTGCCCACAACCAAGGTACATGCTTTGACCAGAATTGAACCTGGGACCTTTCAGTCCACAGGCTGACGCTCTAGCCACTGAGCCAAACCAGTTTCAGCAAGCAGGATAATTTTTGTTGTTAATCATTCCCCGGGGATATTTTTGCATTGAATTTTAGAGAGTGGAAGGGTCGGGGAGAGGCAGAGAGAAACATCGATGTGAGAGAAACATCAATTTGTGCCTCATCCAGGGTCGGGAATCAAGCTTGCAACCAAGGCACGTGCCCTTGACCAAACTTGAACTGGGACTCCTCAGTCTGCAGGCCAACGTTCTATCCACTGAGCCTAACTGGCTAAGTCAGTGGTCAGCAAACCCCAGCTTGCGAGCCACATGCGGCTCTTTGGCCCCTTGAATGTGGCTCTTCCACAAATACCACATACAGTGCGATTGAAACTTCGTGGCCCATGCACAGAAGTCGGTTTTGGCCTGGGAGAGTCTATTTTGAAGAAGCAGCGTTAGAACGCTCAAAGGGCCAAAGAGCCACATGTGGCTCGTGAGCCACAGTTTGCCAACCACTGGGCTAGGTCAACAGGCTACATTTTTCAGTTAATAATTTTGTGTGGCCCATGAATAATGTTACAAATGTCCAAATGGCTCTTGGCAGGAAAAGGTACTCCCTCCTACTCTAGAACAAAGGGGTTTCTCCTTCCCATCTTGCCCTTTGGCCTCTGCCACAGACCCAGCAATGGGAGCTGTAGTTTATAGAAGCGGCCTCCCACCTTGGGGTTGCCCTGTCTGGGCCAGGTCAAGGCAGAATGTCTGCAGGAATTGGGCCCCGGGTAAGTGTGATTTGGACAGCAAGAGCGCTCAGATTCAGCTGGGCAGGCAGGGTGTGTTGTGAGAGACCAGGTTTGCCATCTGTCTGCCAGCATTGTTGAGTGATCTCTAAGCTTGACTCTGGTAGCTTTCGGAGAGTTCTCCCACCTTCCTAGCCCCTGCTGTCCCTCTGGGGTTCCTCTAGGGTCTCTGCCAGTTCCCTTGTCAGAAAGGGTGGCTGTGGGCAATCACCAGAATTATGTCCCCTTCCCCAGGGACAGAGGGGGTGTCTCACTAGACCCTTACCATTGGTGAGAGCAAGGCCTCCCTCATCTCCTGCACTGTTGCCTCTAGGGTGGATGGTAAGGAGCTGCCACCCAAGAGCTGGAGGGAGCCCAAACCCGAGTATGGTGACTTCCAGCCAGTGTCCTCTGACCCCAAGAACCCCTGGCCAGCCTGTGGGCCCCGAAATGGCCTGGTGGGCCCTCTTCAGAGCTGCGGAAAACCTGGGAAGGTGAGGTCTTGGGACAAGGGCTGGGTGGAGGGCTAATCTCTTGGTCCTGTCAGATCTCTCAACCCTGGAGAGCTCCCCTCCCTGAGACCTGGAAGCTGCTGAGTGCATTTCTGGCAGGGGATGGGAGGGTGCTGGGAAGGGGAGAAGACCTCCTGGAAGCTGGAAGGTGCTGGGTACTCTCAGATCCATACTTCAGGGCTCCTCGTGCTGAGGCTAGGAGAGGGGTTTGGCTTAGGGGGCGAATGTGCTCAGAGGTTTCCTGTTTCCTACAGCCAAGCAGCGAGCCAGGAAGGCGGGAAGAGATGCCTTCAGAGGTCAGCCTTGCCGAGCCAGTGCCCACCTCCCACTTCACAGGTCTGTAGATGAAGGGCCAAGAGTAGGGCTCAGGTGCCAGGCCCTGAGTGCCATATTGGTACCAGTCACCCGGCGGGCACTGGGATTGCATAGAAATATATCACTTCTTACGCTCAGGGTACCTGCCACCCTTCCCCAAATCTAGGGAAGGTGGGACAGGGTAGGCAGGGACAGCCTAGCCTGTTGGGCCTCGAGGGGTCTGGACCAGGGGTGGAGCCTAGGTTGGGGCAGGAAGAAGGCAGAGGGGATGAGCCCACCTGCAGCCTCATATTCATGACTTACGCTCCCCTCCCCCAGCCTGTGGCTCCTTGACTCGAACCCTGGACAGTGGCATTGGGACCTTCCCACCCCCGGACCATGGCAGCAGTGGGACCCCCAGCAAGAATCCTCCCAAGACCAAGCCACCACGGCTGGAGCCCCCACCCGGGGGGCCCCCAGCTCGGCCGCCACCACCTCTAACCAAAGTCCCCCGCCGCGCCCACACGCTGGAGCGTGAGGTGCCAGGGATAGAGGAGCTGCTGGTGAGCGGGCGGCACCCCAGCATGCCGGCCTTCCCCGCGCTGCTCACTGCTGCTCCCGGCCACCGGGGCCATCAGACCTGCCCTGACGGTGAGTGTCTGCGCAGGTGGGCGGGCTGTCCCCGTACTCCACCTACCACCACCTCCTTCCCCTTGTCACCACATAGATCCCTGTGAAGACCCCGGACCTCCCCCTCCTGTCCAGCTGGCCAAAAATTGGACCTTCCCCAATGCCAGGGCAGCCGGTGGCTCCACTGACCCTTTCCTGTGCCCACCCCGACAATTGGAGGGGCTGCCCAGGACCCCCATGGTGAGCATGGTGGAAGGGGAAAGGGCATAAGACTGGCGGGAAGGGGGATACGGGAGAGACCAGTGTTTCCTGGGAGGTACAGCCCTTCCTGAACGAGGACTGAGTGGAGAGCCCCTTGGATGCCCCTCTGAGCAGCCCACCCACCTCTATTTTTCTTTTTTAATATGTTTTTATTGATTTCAGAGAGGAAGGGAGAGAGAGAGAGAGAGAGAGAGAGAGAGAGAGAGAGAGAGAGAGAGAAAGAAAGAAACATCAATGATGAAAGAACCATTGATCAGCTGCCTCCTGCCCCCTACCCGGGGTCGAGCCCGCAACCCCGGGCATTTACCTTGACCGGGAATCGAATTGTGACCTCCTGGTTTATGGGTTGACACTCAACCACTGAGCCACACTGGCCAGGCCCCGTCTCCCTTCTTACTCCTCTCTGGAAAGCATTTCTCTCCTTCCACAGAACTGTGGTAGGACTGTGCTCACTCACGCCTCCAGCCAGCTTCCTCTGAGGGCACCCCCTTGTGGTGGGCCCCATCTGCAGGGCCCCCATCCCGAGGGCAGAGGCCAGGCCTTTGGGGCAGGGCCAGGAGGTGAGAGGAGTTTCCTCCTGAGCTTCCCTTCCTTCCCCAGGCCCTGCCTGTGGACCGAAAGCGGAGCCTGGAGCGCAGCCGCCCAGCCACTACAACCCCCCAGGGCCCGGCCTTTGGGGGTAGCCGCACTCCCAGCACGTCGGACATGGGTGAGGAAGGCAGAGTGGCCAGCGGGGGCCCGCCAGGGCTGGAGACCTCGGAGTCTCTCAGCGACTCGCTCTACGACTCGCTCTCCTCCTGTGGGAGTCAGGGCTGAGGAGCCGTGCCTCGGCCCCTCTCAGACACAGACTGGACCGGCTCTCCTTAGGCCCTGCCCCCTCGGGGCCCGGGGGCTCCTCCCTGCAGGGACCAAAGAGGCAGATGGATCAGAAGGTGAAGGGGGCGCCTGGCACCCCCCTGCCCTCCACTGCTGTGGAGGAGATGCCCACTCTCAGCTCAGGGAGAGACTCCACCTTTGGTCCTTCCTCTCACCCAGAGTAAGGCTCTTCCTCTGAGGGACTGGGTTCCAGGCCGCCGCCCCAGCCCTAGCTCCTACTTCAGGCTGAGCCATCTTGTGGTGCTGGGCTTCCTGCCCGCCAGCTGTGCCAGCTGTGCCATCTCCGCCAACCTGGCTGCTCCCTGCCCCTAGCTCCTCCCGGGGGAGCCGGAGGCCCCGCGCGGTGGAGTTTGGGGGCGAGGGGTCAAGTTGCCTTCTCCCTCATCTGCCCTGGTCCTCCTTGCTGTCTGGATGGTGCTGCCCTCCCCTGTCCCATGTCTTTGGGGTCATTTGTCAGTCTTTTTGTTGTTGTTTTTTT
>PVJN01021317.1:0-34825 GCA_004026805.1 Lasiurus borealis | reverse complement strand
TACAGTTATTTTTTCCCCGAGGCAGTTTAATTTAATAGGAGCAACTTAGGGTACCTCAGAGCCCACACTAATTAAATTGGCCTGCTCAGACCTCTCCCCTGGACTTCCATTTTTGATGGGCTAGGAATGGCCAGGGATGCTTGTCAACAGACTTGACTCACAAGAAGCCTGACTCATCTTGGGCGTGCAAGGCCCGCAGAGTGGAAGTGTTGGCTAGGTCCTGGCTCAAGGAGAGCAGGGCCCTGGCCGGCCCTTCCAGTCGTGGACATCCCCAACTTGGCCATGCCCTCCTGTCCAGGTCGAGGCTGCCGCACACGCATGTCTGTGCCTCGTTTTCCTCCGCTGTCAAATGGGGGCCGGGGGGAGAGGCAAGGGAAGAGATCTTGACTCTCTCTTGAGACTCTAAAGTTCTCCGATGCTGATTTCCCTTCTAGCGTTTCCTTTCCCCACCCCACCTTGGGGGAAAAAGAACCATCCCCTCCCTCCAGAGCTGGTGTGGCAAGAAGAGAGGGGTGACTCTGTCCCTTTGCTGAGGCTTGGCACACAAGGAGGCCCCAGGTCAGTAGGTTCCCGGTGGAGCTAAAAGAGACCGTGGGAGGGGCCTGGACGAGAGACCAGGGGAGCCCCAGCCTGCTGGAGAGAAGGGAGCTGATGGGGTGCAGCCGCTGGCACTGGGATCCAAAGTGCAGTCACAGAAGAAGCAAACCCAAACGACAGGGACCGTCTTCAAAACCCACCCTACCTTCCCCCACTCCACCCCCAGTCCCCCACCTCCCTGGACCACAGTCTTGGGCCTGGTTTCTCCCCCTTGGAATGCCTCCCTCCTCAACCCCTTTCTTTTCTTGTTTTCTTTCATTATTTAAATATATATATTTAGTGATTTCAGAGAGGAAGGGAGAGTGAGATGGAAGCATCAATGATGAGAGGAAATCACAGATGGCTGCCTCCTGCAGCCTGGGCATGTGTCCTGGCCAGAAACTGAACCACCTCCTGGTTCATAGGTCGATGCTCAACCACTGAGCCACCCAGGCCAGGCTCAACCCCCTTCCTTACCGTCCCATTCCTGGAGGCTGACACCCCCTCCCAGGCATCTCTTCCACAAGCCCGGGAACACCCCCTCCCCTCTCTGCTTTTCACTTCTAGACCAAGAGCCATCCTGCTATCCCTCTGCTTGGTCTCATTTTGTTTGAAGCTACATGGTAGCTCCGAGTTCGTTCTGCCTATTGTTGTAGCCACTTGTTTACTGTCTGTCTCAACCAGCCAGACTGGGGGGAAGGGGAAGGAACTAATTCTGAGTCATCTGTGTGTCTCCAGCACCGGTTTAATACCTGTGTGCATGTTAACAGCCAGCGGGAGGCGAGGCTCGGGGAGCTACAGGGACCATAAGAGGGAAAAGGGTCCCAATCCTCACAGCAGCTCTGGGCCCCCTGGGGTAGAAGAAATGGACCCCACTAGTAAAAGGATTAGATAAGGCTACTGCCCTCAGCCCCACCCACCTAGGCTGCTGGCACCTAGAACTACTGACTTTTTCCTTTCCCGGAAGGCACCAGGGACTTCACACATCCAACCCAGACTCATTCATTCTTTCTTGAGATAGCTCTCTTCCCCCACGCTCCTATCTTCCTCTCTCTCTCCCTTTTTCTCTTTCTCTCTCTCTCTCTCCCTGACTCCCTCCCTTCCTTCTCCTCTCCCCCCTCCTTCCTTTGTTTTCTTTCTTTCTTTCTTTCTTCCTTCCTTTCTTTCTTTCTTTCTTTCTTTCTTTCTTTCTTTCTTTCTTTCTTTCTTTCTTCCTTTTAAGCTATGTTTATTGAGCATCTACTATGTCCCAAACACTATTCTAGGCACTGGGGTAATAAAACAAAATTCCTTACCCCGTGGAGCTTACACTGTTGTGAAACCCTCTGCACCAAAGCCTCTTCCTGTAACAGACTCCTACGGATTCCTCTAAAATCCACCTGGGCAGGCGGTCCTCTCCAAGCTACCAGCTGGGGAGGGCCAGGCGTCCATTGGCCAGGGCCCCTGTGCCCTGGCCTCAGCGGGCTGCTGTTGGCAACACGGCCTGGGTGTGGTCATGTGTGCGTTTCCCCCACAGCAAGCAGCCTGAGCGCCTCCTGGCCAGGGAATGGCCGTCACTCCCATCCCCCGCCACCGTGGTGAAAGGCGCCGAAGGGGTAACAGGGACCAGAAGGTGAAGAGGCAGGCAGGCGGGCGAGGTGGGAGAAGGAACAGAGGTGAATCCTAAGCTTAGGTGGGGAATGGCCACGCCTTCTCTCAGCTGCCAGAAATGGGGGCCAGAGAGCCTGGGCTCTGGGGTCGGGTTGGAGGGGGGCAGGCCTCCAGAAAGTCTCAGTTAAAGGGGCATCAAGCCCACAGGCTCAGCCCGGGAAGTGGTGCCGGCCAAGGAGGCCAGAGGATCCCGTCTGTCTCCTCCTGGGGTTCCAGCGGCAGGTCAGAGTTCCTCACGGCTGCTGGGAGGGTGGGGCCCCTGGGGGCCTATTCAGATGGACACGGAGCCTGCAGCCCATCCCCCTCCGGTCCACAGCACCCTGGGTCCTGGAATTTCTGGGGAGACAGCTCTGGTCAAACCTGGGGCTGCTCTGCCACGGGAGGCCTGGGCCCAGGCTGGGCAGCCTGGTTTTAGCCGACGTTCCCCGAAGGGGATGGGGCCTCCATGAGGGAGAATGCCAAGTCCGGCAGCAGAAACCTGGCTTCAGCCGGCTGAGGGGCTGGCTGGGGGGCTCGGGCAGGGGCCGCCCCTCTGCGGTGAGTGAAAGGAGAGTGTTAGGTCAGAGGCCGATGGGAAGATGAAGAGCGGGAACTGACAGGGAGCCTGCTGGGCTGTGGGATGTGCGGGCCTCCCCCGGCCCTCAGCCTCTGGACAGCGGAGCCTCGCTGCTTCGAAGGCTGTTGAGAGGCCCAGCAGAGATAGTAATTGGAGAAACATTTGTGAATTGAAAAAAGTTTTTATTCCTGATGTGATTAGCAGAGCAGAGCCAACAAACACAGAGGTGCTAAGGAAGGAGGTCGTGGGTTTACATTTAAAATCAAAGGTGTTGCCCCGTGTGGCTCAGGGGTCGAGTGTCGACCGAGGCACCAGAAGGTCATGGTTCGATTCCCCTTCAGGGCACATGCCCAGGTGGTAGGCTCGGTCCCCAGTGGGGGGGTGCGGGCAGGAGGCAGCCGATCAAGCAGCCTTTCTCATCATTGATGTTTCTCTCTCTCTTTCTTTCTCTCTCTCTCTCTCTCTTCCTTTCCCTTCCTCTCTGACATCAATAAAAACTACATAAAAAAATTAAAAATAAAATCACGTGTGTGTTTTTTAACATCTTCTGTCTGTCCTGAGCCAACCTGTCAGAGCAAAACGGTTTCAGGCATTTTCCTGAATGGGTTTAGTTCTAGATAGAAAGCACCTACTAAGTTCCTAGCCTGGAGCCAGGGATGCTGGGAAGTAGAAGATAAGACAAGGGAAGGTCTTGCCAGAGGGACCCAGCAGGAGGAAGCTGATGCTGTTCTCCTTCCTCCCCAGGTGCCTCTGGCCCTTCCCCCACCTCTCTCCAGTGTGCACTGGCCTTGCGTTACCCCCTCCAGGCCTCCGGGCAGGGGTACAGGTCCTCCAGGAGTGGCACTCACCGGCCACACGTTTGCTCATGCTGTTCTCTCTGCCTGGACCACCTGCTCCCAGCCTCCCTCACGTCCTCGCTTCCGCCAGGTCCCCGGTCAGACCTCGGCAGCGGCCCTCCCCTCGCCAACCTCCGTGGAATGGCATCTGCCCCCTTATCCCGCTCTGTGTCTCTCCATAGCAACAGTCACCACCTGACATGTTATGTTTGCGTATTTCTTTCCTTCCCTACTCCCCTCATTAGGATGTCGGCACGGTGGGAGCTTTATCCCCACTTCTAGAACAGGTATTCAAGGCAAGTGTGTTAAACGTGGAACAAAGAATTCATTTAACAAAGGCTTTCTGGTCCGGCCTGGGCATGATGGACGGACGGTGCGGAGAACGCAGTGATGCACAAGATAGAGGCGGGCTCCTTCCCCTGGGAGCCCCCACCCCAATGGGGAAGACAGGGCTCCTTGCTCCCACAGGCACACCACGAATATGCCCTTTCGGACTGCCAAGATGCCGTAAAAGTGAGGGATGGTGCGTGGGGTTGATGGTCAGGGATGGCGTCTCGGTGGAGGTGACATTTGCGTTCTAAAGGATGCGAGGGAGTTAAACGTCGGACTGGTGACCTGGGTGTAGCAGGACGGCGCTCCAACCACCTGAGCAGCCCGGCCAGGGCAGGAAGCTCCGCAGCAGGAAGGACCGGGCCACTGCTGGTGCCGACAGGCGGTCCCTGTGGCCGGAGCGAAGTGCCCGTGGTCTGCAGCTGACCCTTGCCCTGTTCTCAGAGAAACGCCAGAATATACTTGGCTATGCCAAGGAGAGGTGCCCTGGGGTACCACTAGGGGAATCAGGTTTCTATAGTCCAACAGCTGGCCATTTTCACACTCATTGTGATGGCTGGTACAGAAAAGAAAGGCAGAGTGTGTGTGGGAGAGAGAGAGAGAGAGAGAGAGAGAGAGAGAGAGAGAGAGAGAGAGAGAGGTGTTGGTGAGCACAGGGAGAAACTGGAACCCTTGTGCACTGTTGGTGGGAATGTAAGATGGGCAGCCCACATGGAAAACACATGAAAATCTCTCAAAAAACTAAACCTAGAATGATGATATCACTCACCAGCTCCACCTCTAGGTAGGATATATAAACAAATATTTTGCACACCACTAACGGCAGCTAAAAGAGGGGAACAACCCAATTGTTTGTTGACAGGTGAATGGGAAACAAAACGCGGTGCAATCTGTACAATGGAATATTATTTGGTCTTGAACAAGGTATGCAGCCCTGACCGGTGGCGCATCATCCTATACATCAAAAGGTGGCAGCTTCCATTCCCGGTCAGGGCACATACCGAGGTTTCAGGTTTGATCCCCAGTCAGGGCAAGTATGGGAAGCAGCTGATCAATCAAAAACAAAACAACAAACAAAATAGCAGAACTATCAAAAGTCTTTAAAGAAAAAAAAAAATATGCAGTTCTGATGCATACTACATTATGGGTGGACCCTGAAGATATTATGCTAAATGAAATAAGCAGACAAAAAAAATTACAAATATTGTATGAGTCCACTCATATGAAGCATCTAAAGTCACCAAATTCATAGAGCTACAGCCGAAACCGGTTTGGCTCAATGGATAGAGCGTCGGCCTGCGGACTGAAGAGTCCCAGGTTCGATTCTGGTCAGGGGCATGTACCTTGGTTGCAGGCACGTCCCCAGTAGGGGGGAGTGCAGGAGGCAGCTGATCAATGTTTCTGACTCTCTATCCCTCTCCTTTCCTCTCTGTAAAAAAATCAATTAAATATATATAAAAAATTCATAGAGCTACAAACTGGTGGTGGTTGCCTTGGGCTGGGGTGGGGTGGGGCGGGGTAGGGTGGGATAGGGTGGGGATGGGGAGTTATTGTTTAATGGATACAAAGTTTCAGTTGGGGAAGATGAAAAGTCCTGGAAATGGATGGTGATAATGGTTGCACGACAATGTGAATATACTTAATGCCACTGAACTGTATTTGAAATGGTTAAAATGATAACATTTATGTTGTGTATAAATGTTTTTACCACAATTTTTAAAAAAAGAAGAAGAAAGGAAACATTACTGAGCTGAGAGCTATGAGACAAGGTGCAAGAGGGATGTAATGGTGCTTCAAAAGGGGTGCTTAGCCCGTCTGGTTGCTCAGTGGTTAGCCTTGACCTATGGACCAGGAGGTCACAATTCGATCGCTTGTCAGGGCACATGCCTGGGTAGCAGGCTCCAGCCCCAGTGGACGGCATGCAAGAGGCAGCCGATCAGTGACTCTCATCATTGATGTTTCTCTCTCTCTCTCCCTCTTCCTTCCTCTCTGAAATCAATTAAAAAAAAAAAGTGGGAGGGGGCGTCTAAAAGGAGAGAGATTTAAACTAGCCCAGGTGGGTAGAGTGGGATGAAGTGGGAGGCGGGCAGGAAAAGCTATCTGGAAGAGGGAAAATCTACAGATCTGAGTGGGCGTCAGGGGAGGGGGGTTAGGTGTGCAGTATGTTTCAGACAGAAGGGGCAGCATTAATTAATTTATTCAACTGAGACTGGACCATTCAGGGCCTGGAGTGTCATCTTCCAGCCACCTCTCTCTCAATTGAGATTGGACTGTCATCCCAGGAAGCGTGGTCTCTGTCCTAAGAGCAGGGGCTTTAACCAGGGGACCACCTGTTTGTGCCTCAGAAAGCTCTCTGGGAGCGGCAGAGGCAGAAGCAGGCCTGCAGGCAGGGTGGGGCCCGCAGCAGGGAAGTGAGGTGCTACCAGGGCAGACAGGAAGAAGCCCATGGCTGAGAGAGTCCTGGGCCTGGCAGCTGACTGTGTGTGAGGATCTGGAAGACCCCAGGCTGACTGTGTGTGAGGGTCTAGAAGACCCCAGGCTGACTGTGTGTGAGGGTCTGGAAGACCCCAGGCTGACAGTGTGTGAGGGTCTAGAAGACCCCCAGGCTGACCATGATGAAGGTCTAGAAGACCCCCAGGCTGACCATGATGAAGGTCTAGAAGACCCCCAGGCTGACGGTGTGTGAAGGTCTAGAAGACTTCCAGGCTGACAGTGTGTGAGTATCTGGAAGACCCTCAGGCTGACAGTGTGTGAAGGTCTAGAAGACTTCCAGGCTGACAGTGTGTGAGTATCTGGAAGACCCCCAGGCTGACAGTGTGTGAGGGTCTAGAAGACTCCAGGCTGACCGTGTGTGAGGGTCTAGAAGACTCCAGGCTGACTGTGTGTGAGGGTCTAGAAGACCCCAGGCTGACCGTGTGTGAGGGTCTAGAAGACCCCAGGCTGACAGTGTGGGAGGGTCTAGAAACCCCTCAGGCTGACCATGTGGGAGGGTCTAGAAGACCCCAGGCTGACAGTGTGTGAGGGTCTAGAAGACCCCAGGCTGACCGTGTGTGAGGGTCTAGAAGACCCCAGGCTGACCGTGTGTGAAGGTCTAGAAGACTCCAAACTGACCGTGTGTGAGGGTCTAGAAGACCCCCAGGCTGACAGTGTGGGAGGGTCTAGAAGACTCCAGGCTGACAGTGTGGGAGGGTCTGGAAGACCCCAGGCTTCTGGGATGGGAGATGCAGCTGCTAGTCAGGGAGCCCAGGAAGGAAGCAGGCCTGTTGCTACAGAGAATGATGGGGTCGGTCTTGGATGCATTGGATTGGAAAAAACCATTCCGGGTCCAGGAGACAGGTAGGTGATGAGACTGGATCTCTGGAGAAGTCTGGCCTGGAGGTACAGCCTGGGGTCATCAACATCTGGAACTGGATCCAAGCCCCGGGGGGAGCCAGGCGACCCAGCATCCCCCGTGAGAAAGAAGACGGGAGGGTGGCGCAGAGGTCAGGATGCTCCTAACACCCTCTCCTCCCCCATCTCAGGGACGCTGCCCCGTCCTTCCTTCCCATCGGTCACCCTTTAAGGAACCTGTTTTCTCCTGCCTCCAGGTTACTCACAAGCAGTGGCTCTGCTCAGGGAGCAGCTCTCGTAGGCTCTGCATCTGGCCTTCGCTTTCTCTTTGGGCAACGTAACCACGCACCAGGCACAGACCACACCCAGAACCCATGCTGACTCCAGAATCCATGCCACCGATCAGACCTCTTCCTTGGTGTCAGTCCCCCTCTGTGGAGTTACAAGGCACCCCCACCCGGACGTCCTTCTGGCGCCTCAACGTCCACGTGTCCAGAACTGGACTCTATGTCTCCCTGTCTAGTTCCCATTCCCCCCACTGGTGTACACGGTGCCAGCACCCAGCAGGCGGGGAGGGAAGGGACTCCACACGGGTGGGTAGATGCCTGACCTCCATCTGGGAACGCAGATGTGAGGGCTTAGCAGGGCACCGGAGGCGTTCCAGCCCAGGGAGGGGGCTTGGCAGAGGTGGTGAGCTGTGAGGGTTGAGTGGGAGCGCGTCGTCCCACCAGCGGTTGTAAAGGGACCGCAGCAAAATCGCATGGAACAGGCAACATGTGAGAGCCCCAGGCTGGTTCAGGGCGCCTGTGGGCCCAGCTTCAGCACTCCCGGAGGGAGGCCACTGACTGTTTCCTGTTCCTCTTGGGGTTACACTCACGTTGAGGGAAAGAAGGATCCATGTTGGAATAAAATAAGTCCACACTGAGGATGAGTGTCATGGAGACCACAGGCTTCTTCGTCTGAGCCATCCGTTCTCTTCCTTCCGTGAGCAGGACACCGTGCCCCGGTGGTGGGGGGCGGGGAGGGGGGTACCCAGTGAGCACTCAGTCCCTGTGAGTTATGTCCCCGGGAGTCCTGAGCTCACAGCCTCCTGTCCTGCCACCTCTCCCCCCCTTCCCCCCTAGGATCAGCCCATAGTGAGGCTGAGGGACTCCAGGGACCGGCAACGAGGGAGGCGCAGAGCGACCATCTCCCCCGCTATCTGGGCCACCAGAGCCGAGCTCACAGGCTCAGCCTCTGATTCTGAGGCCCGTTTCCACGGAAACAGGCATCAGCCACCGTCAAAGTCCCAGCTTCCAAACACGGTTCTCTTCCAAAACTTGCTCTCCCTGAGACACAGACTCCACAAGAGTCTCAGAGAGGGTCCAGCCTCCGCCGGCTGTGAGAAGGGAGCCAGCCCCCATCATTTCATCCTGGCTCCCAGGTCGGTGCTCCCCCTCTGCCGCCCTCACCCAGCTGGCCCAGCAGCCATCCTGCCCATCAGCTGGGCCTGCCTGGCCCCTCCGTCCACAGAATGAGGAGGAAGCACCTGAAGTCAGCACACGCTGGTTGAGCATCTCAGAGCGTGCCAGCTCAGTGCAGGGGAGCCCAGCACACTGGGTGCGGGGATGGTGTGCCTGGGAGCTTGACTCCAACACAGCCATGGCCCTGGAACCCAAGACCTGCTCCCTGGTCACTGGTCACTGAGGGCAGGGACCTTGCCTCAGAGGACACTGGGTGGGGTGGGGTATGGAATGAGAGGGCACCCTGTAGGCACCCAGGAAAAGGGCCTCTGCCATGCTGCTCGTCTGCTGTGCTCAGATCGCCACCTTCTTGCCACTCTGCTCCTTCTCCATCTTGCTGTCCATCGCTCTCTTTATCTCTGCATCCCTGTCTGGCTCTGTCTCTCTGTCTCCCTGGCCTGACCCGTCTCTGGGTCTCTTCATGCAGCTCCCTCGGTCTTCCTCTGGGCTTCTCCGGATTTTCATCTGTCTTTCTGGGATTCTCTAGTCTCCCACTAGGGAGACCCATAGAACATAGATTCTGTTTGTTTTGTCCACTGTAGCATTTTTTCAATGCCGAGGATAGCGCCTGGCACATAGTAGGTGCTCAACAAGCATTTGTTGGATGCATTACCTTTTTATATTTTTTAAGTGTATTTTTATTGATTTCAGAGAAGAAGGGAGAGGGACAGAGAGAGAAACGTCAGTAATGAGAGAGGGTCATTGATCGGTGCCTCCTGTACACCTCCCACTGGGGATCAAGCCTGAAACCCCGTTATGTGCCCTGACCGGGAATTGAACCTCGACCTCCTGGTTCATAGGTCGATGCTCAACCACCGAGCTGGGCTATCATGCCGGCTGGGCTATCTTTTCCAATAGCTGTTTGTTTCCCTCTCTCTCCCTTCCTGCATATCTTTGTCTCCTCTCTGTCCTCTCGTGGCCTCGTCTGCTGCTGTGGATCTTCCGACTTCTGCTTCTCTCTCTCCTTTCTTTGTCCCTCTTGCTGCAATGCCTCTCAGCTGCTGCCTCTCCCTGACACGCATACTCACACACACACAGCGAGCCCTCTGCGGCGAGCTTTCCTGTAACTGGCTCCCAGGTTGATGTGGGTTTAGGAAACCGAACTTCAAGCCTTGGGCTCCAACCCTCCGCGCGCCGCCTACACATTCCCTCCCCTCCCAGATCACCATGATAAACAGGGCCAGGCACTGGGCAGCCACAGCAAAACCGGGAAGTCAGCAATCTGTTGCTAATGCCTTCAGCTGGCTCCTGAGTCACTGTTTTCCTCTGCCCAGTGCCCCTTTTCCCCTCCCCGAAAACAGCAGGACCCAAAAGACTGCCCCTTCCCGTATCTGCTCTGGGAAAGATGCTGAGACCCGCCAGCTACTCATTGCCCTGGTGTGACCCTGGTCACCGTCAGACTTCTTCGGGGGCCCGTCCCAAAGCTTCTTCTCAGGGGTGCCAGGGGCATGAGGGAGGTTTTGTCTCAAAAGTGAAGTTTTAGGCCCTTAGGAGCATGAGGGGCAGTAAGTAAGGGGGTTCAGAAAAAGAGGTTGTATCCCCCAGATACCAGCCTTGTAGGCCACCTCCCAGAGAGACAGTGGGAACATGGAGGCCACCGAGGACCTGGTTCAGCTTCTGCTCTAGCCCTTATTTGCTGTGTGGCCCAAGGAAAGCTGTTTGACCTCTCTGAACCGCTGTTTCCTCATTTAGAAGATGGGAGTCAGGTTGCCATCCTTTTGGAGTGAGGTTGAGGGCAAAATGTGTAAAGCACTCCACACAGAGGACATGCTCAGTGAATGATCGCTTCAGCCTCTCTCAGTGCACAGACTTGCTCAGAAAAAAAAAATCCAGTGAAGACGTATTAAATGTCTGTACCGCGCCAATCTCTGCGCTGGGCCGGAGGGCTGGTCTTGTGCGGTGGTGAAGAGGTCTAACTGGGATCAGGGCAGCCTAAGGGTGCGGCCTGGTTCTGCCACGACAGCTGGGTCATGGACCTTCTGTAAGCCTCAGCTTGCTCATCTGTAAAATGGGAGTCTTTCCACCACCTTTAGGTTCATCAGAGGATTCAATGAGAACATCGCTACCAAGCGCTTGGCCAAATGCCTGACCTGGTGTGTGATCAGATGATACCAGTTTTCCCAATGATCACTCACGGACTGTCACACAGTCCTAAAAAATAGATGGTATTTGTCCCCTTTTCCAACGGTGGAAGCTGAGGCTTGGAGAGAGGACGTGATTTCCTAGGTCACCTAGCTAGCAGGTGGCAGGCAGGGCAAACACTGGGCATCCTGACTCCAGCCTCTCTTTCTCTCTCTCTCTCTCTCTCTCTCTCTCTCTCTCAGCCTTTTCTCTCCCTCCCAGACCGCCCCCCCCCCAACTCAGAGGCTGAGTCCTCGCCCACAAGTCTTCCCTCAGATTCCCACTCTTGCTTGGCAATGATGGGAGTGCAAGAGGAAGCACGCTGAGGGGGCAAGACATTTGCCCTGGGAGGCTAAGTGCCCAGGCGCATCCAGGGCACCCCAAGCTCCTGAACTTGCCATGGAACCACAAATGGTGGGATCAGGGGTGGGGGAACCAGGAGCCAGGAGCAATGGGATGGAGGCAGTCCTTCAGCAGAAGCGTCGGCTGATAAGAATTCCAGAGGGAGTGGTTCGTCTCGTACCCTGACATAGACACGAGAACAGCCGGGTGGCACCCCAGGGCACTCGAGGTCTTCTCTGGAGGGAGGGGAAAGAAGGCGGCGCTCGCTCACAAGAATCACCCTGGCGGGGATGAAGGGATCTCGAGGCAGGAAACCCAGCTGGGGCACACCGGGAGCCTCCCGACTCCACGACTGGATCCCCCACATGCCTTGAGGTTCGGTGCCAGTCTGATGGGTAGCGGGAGTGGGAGGACCCAGCTCCGTCACAGCATCTGGGCCACACAGGCCCCATTCTGCCGCCTAAACGGCTCGATTCCAACAGCAGGATGGGACTGCTCGCTGGGCCACCCAGGAGGGGCCCTTCTGGAAAGAAGGTGGGAGTAGAGATGGCCAGCCGTGTCCCTGGCTGATAGAGTGAGTGCCTGGTAGCCAAATACGAATCCCCCCATTTTTGTATGTCCCCAACTTGTCAGAGCTGTGAGTCACCCTCTCAGTGAAGGGATTCCCATGCGGAGGTGCCGGTGGGTTGGCAGATGCCAGAACCACCAATCAGAGACCCAGTGGCAAGCTGCTCGGCTAGGTGTGAGCAAGGGGCTGGGGTGGTGCTGTAGGGGAGGCACTGCCACTCTCGGAAAATGAACGTCTTCAGAGAAGCCAGTTTCTCGAGGAGGCAGTTATTTATCCTCCGCCACTTTGCAAATGGGATTCCAGTTCAGAGGCACTGCATTCGAGGGAAGTTAAAGAGGAAAACAAAGACACGCAGGACCAAGGATGTAAGAAGAGAATGAAAATGAACAATGCATCTGCTGTGACTGACCACCAGCTGAAGCCATGGGAGCAGGAGGGGCCGTGTGTAAGGAGGTCCAGTATATAAGGAGGTTCAGTATGTAAGGGGGCCATCTATAAGGAGGTTCAGTATGTAAGGAGGTCAGTATATAAGGAGGTTCAGTATGTAAGGTGGTTCAGTATGTAAGGAGGTTCAGTATGTAAGGAGATTCAGTATGTAACGGGGGGCAGTATGTAATTAGGTTCAGTATGTAAGGGGGGCCCTATATAAGGAGGTTCAGTATAAGGAAGGAGAGAAGTATGTAAGGAGGTTCAGTATGTAAGGAGATTCAGTATGTAAGGGGGGGCCATATATAAGGAGGTTCAGTATGAAAGGAGGTTCAGTATGTAAGGGGGTGCAATATGTAAGGCAAAAGGGGAAACATGATCATTCACGGAGCGCTTGCCGTAAAGGGGGTAGAAATGAACGCCTGTGGAGTGCGGCCTGGGGTTTTTAACATAAATGATCTCATTTCCTTCCCAGTACCCCTGCCAATAAGCTATTGTTATTCTCATTTTCCGGAAGGAACGTGCACCTCTGGGGCAGTGGATACTGTGGTGGCTTCCCCGAGATTCTCTCTCCAGAACCAACACGCGCATCCCCCATCCTCTGCGAATTTTGGCTGCCGGCAGCTCCAAGTGGCCCTCCTCCCCAGGAGCTGCCTTTGGCTGCAGGGAACCACCTCTCGCAAAGGCACACCCCTTCCAGGGGGCTTTCTATTCCTGCCCTGGAGGTCCAGACGCCCCAAAGGGGTAACGTTTCCATGAGGGGCTACAGGCTTCCAGGGAACGTTACACACTGGCTGCTGCCTGACTGTTTGGAACTCCTTGAGCTAAGAGACCATCAGCAAGGGGAGGAATCCCCACACTGGCAGAGGCCACGGACCCCGATCGTCAGAAGAAGGCATGGCTGTGTACGTAGCTCAGGAACAGGAGCAGAGGAAAACACGTGCCATGCTCACAATACCCACTGGAGCCTCCTCTGTGTCCCATGCCCAGCTTTACTGGCACCTGGACATGTCAAACGGTAACCCAGCTCCGACCCTTCACGGTCAAGTCCTGTGTCTCCACCAGGAACGCTCTCTAGACCAGAAGCAATGCAAGCAGAAGGGAGGGAAATCTAGATCCGGTGGCAAAGAGTGACCCCAGGATCAGGTATGGCCTTGAGATCAGCTTGTACAGCTGGTGCTGGTGCCCACCCCAATAACCTCTTGAGAGTTTCCCAGGAAGCAAACCTAACCAGAATCCTGGAGAAGTGATTCCCAAATGGGTCAAAATTCCCCGAAGCAAGTGAGTTGGGACAGTGCCAGGGGTGGACGGCAGTGGACTCTCTGGCCCTCCACCTAGACCACCCAAGCTGCGCCGCACGGACTATGGCTGCAGGCTCCTCACCGACGTCAGGCTCCCGTCCCAGCTTTGCTTTGGAACACGTCTGAAGGGCCATCCCAGTGCCCGGCTCCCGGCAGGATCAGCGGAGGCCTCGATCACAGCCCTATTGCACGTCAGTGTTTACCTCTGACCAAGCTCGCCTTCCTACCTTCCTTACAGGCACATCTGCCAAGAGCACTTCCCAATAAGCCCCAGGCCAAAACTCTCAAGTCAGAGTTGGTTCCTAGAGAGCCCCATCTAAGCAGACATGGTGGTAAAATCGCTCACGGCAACAGCCCACAGTTCTTCGAGGTGATAACAACGTTCTTGCATTGAGTAATGACATTTGAATTAAGTATTTAATAGAGAATTAAAAGGTTTGAAAAGTGCATACTCTTCATAAAATTTCTGAGATACTATTGGTATATACCCTGTTTCCCCGAAAATGAGACAGTGTTTTATATTAATTTTTGCTCCCAAAGATGCCCTAGGTCTTATTTTCAGAGGATGTCTTATTTTTCCATGAAGAAGAATACGGTACACATTTATTATTGAACAAATAAAAAGGAAATTTATTTATTTATTTTTAAAATATATTTTATTGATTTTTTACAGAGAGGAAGGGAGAGGGATAGAAAGTCAGAAACATTGATGAGAGAGAGACATCAATCAGCCGCCTCCTACACTCCCCACACTGGAGATGTGCCCGAAAGCAAGGTACATGCCCCCGACCAGAATCGAACCTGGGACCTTTCAGTCCGCAGGCCGACGCTCTATTATTACCTGTATATAGTACGGTAGTATTCGTCATCATAAACCAGCTCGCTGATTGGCCGCAGCACAGCCGGAGCTGTTCAGGCAGTGTGAGGTCTCTTTAAATCAGGAGTCAGACGCCTTATGGTAGCTTCGGGGGCCTTATATTCCTGGGAGGCCTTATGTTTGGGGGAGGCCTTATTACCGGGGAGGTCTTATTTTTGGGGTGACGCCTTATATTACGGCGAGAGGCAAAACTGGAAGTAGGTCTTCTTTTCGGGGGATGTCTTACTTTCGGGAAAACAGGGTATATACCCAACTACCTGACACTTGCCCGTGTGAACAGCAGCTGTGTTGTCATGCGTGGGGGTTTCAGTGGACCTTGGACAGAGCTCAGAAGGGATGGCAATTCCTTGCTCTGTGGTGGCTGGGGTCTCAGCTAGCAAGACTGGAATCTTCTAGAGACTTCTTCTCTTACACATCTGGTTCCTAGGCTAGGGTGACGCAAAAGTTCGGTTCAGCTAGGACTGTGATGGCCTCTCCCCATGTCTTGGACATTTCCCTGCGTGTCGCCTGGGTTCCCAAAGGGAGAGAGTCCTGTGGGAAGCATTCTAAAAATCGAAGGTCGAAGCCGCATGAATCTTCCTGACCTTGCCTCGGAAGCCAGGCACCGTCCCCTCTGCTGGACTCTCAGGGTCCACGCTGCACAAGTTCACCCCGCTTTCCGGGGAGGGAATGTCCGCCACACCTCTCTATGGGAAGAGTACCAAAGGAATTTGCAACCATTTGTGTGTGTGTGTGTGTGTGTGTGTGTGTGTTTTTAAACCACATACCACTGGTAGGGATTTATCATAAGGAAGTAATACAAGGGTCTAAGATCTATGCAAAAGGAAATTGACCTCTCAGCGTTGTTCATAATGCTGAAAACCTGGAAGCCATCTAGATGACCCACAACCCATAGGGGCTGGTTAACTAATTTGCGGTACAGTGTGTCAATGCTGTGAAATACTAGGTAGCTATTTGAGTAGATGATATAATGTGATGGAAACATTTTTATACTCTATAGTTAAGTGGAGAAAGTTGGTTGCAGACCGATCATATAATAAGATACATTTTTATTTAAAGAATGGAGGGTTTTGAGAGAACCAAAATGGCGATATAGGTGAACGCCAGTACTCAGCGCCTCCCACAGCCACATTACAATTACAACTACAATACAGAGCAACCATCATTCAGAACCACCTGAAAGCTGGCTGAATGGAAGTCCTACGACTAGAGGATTGAAGAATAAAGTGCACTGAGACTGGTAGGCAGGGTGGAGGTGCGGAATAGGCTGGTCCGACATCCACTTGTGGCATTCCTTTCTTTTTCTTTTTTTTTTAAATATATTTTATTGATTTTTTACAGAGAGAAAGGGAGAAGGATAGAGAGTCAGAAACATCGATGAGAGAGAGACATGGATCAGCTGCCTCCTGCATGCTCCCTACTGGGGATGTGCCTGCAACCAGGATACATGCCCTTGATCGGAATTGAACCCGGGGCCTTTCAGTCCTCAGGCCGACGCTCTATCTACTGAGCCAAACCGGTCTCGGCGACTTGTAGCATTTCTTTAATCGGGAGGGATATCTCTAAGGCTCCAGTGAGAATCAGGGAGGTCCAGCCCCACCCCCAGACCCCCAGACTAGGATTGTAGAGCTGGGAAGAGAAGTGCCCATAAATCTGGGCTGTAAAAACCAGCAGGGATTGTGCCTGAGTAAGATGGAGGCTGCCAGAGTCCCAGGTGTTCCTCTTAAAGGGCCCCCACACACAAACTTACATTGTCCTGCTTCCTCTGAGCTCCAGCACTGGGCAGCAGCCTTAGGGGAATCCAGGGACATGTGGGGAGGAACTGGACTGTCTGGCATCAGGGCAGAAACTTAGGAGTGGCTTTCTCTCAGACAAGGGTGCTCATAGGGATCATTGTTCCTATGCTGGGACCTCCCCCATTGCAGAGCTGACGGGCAGCCATATCTGAGTTTCTATCAGTGTGGCCTACTCTGCTCGCTTTACCCCTGTGGTTCCCTAAGACCCTGCCCCATTTGATTTGCAGCCCCACCCAAGCTGTTTGCAGCTGCTTTTCTGTATGAATGGCCTGTCCTGGCTCAGGCTTCAGACTTTGCTAAAATCTCTTAGACAAGAAGCAGCCGGAGTCACGGTACTCCAAACATATCAATAAGAGGCCCACGAGAACCAGCCTACCCTGCCTCACTTTGGCACTTTCTAACCCACTACAAATGGCAGTCATCTGCAGACCTCGCTGCAGTTCCTGCTGGGCCCCAGGCAGTGGCTGACTTTGCACCTCCGAGGAGGCCCCTGAGCCAGTGCACTCCGTGTACAGCTTCAGGCCATGTCAGATTACCACTCTAAGCATCCACAAGTGACACTCAAGGGGCAGACTCAGTGAGCATCAAAGCCCCACTGAAGCAAATCTTCTCCATTGGGGTGTCTCCTGCATAGCAGCTCTTCCATTGTAGAGGCAGCTGGTCTCGCAGCCAATTTGCCTGGAAGCCAATTCCTCCCAGTGATGCCAATTAAGATTCAACTACAACAAGACTGTGCACACAGCCCACACAGGGGTGAACCTAGAGTGTCCAGCTCAGGTGACTGGGGAGGCTGAGCCCATGGGCCTCACAGGACACCTATTGCACAAGGCCACTCTACCAACCCCAGGAAACAGAACAGCTCTACCTAATACATAGAAGGAAACACAGGGAAGCAGCCAAAATGTGGAGACAAAGAAACCGTTACAAATGAAAGAAATGGAAGCAACAAGCTAATGGATACAGAGTTCAAAACAATGATTTTAAGGTTACTCTAGTATCTTAACGAGAACTTCAAGGGACTGAGTGAGACTTTCAAGGATCTTAGTGAGAATGTCAAAGACATAAAAAAGAATCAGTCAGAAATTAAGCATGCACTAACTAAAATAAAGAATAACTTATAGGGATTAAACAATAGAGTAGAGAATTCTGAGAATCAAATCAACAATTTGGTATAACAGAAAGCAAAAAAATAACCAATCAGAAGAGCAAAGAGAAAAAATAATCCAAATACTTGAAGACAGTGTAAGGAGCTTCTGGGACGACTTTAAGCAAGCCAACATTTGCATTATGGGGGTTCCAGAAGGATACAAGAGAGAGCAAGATATTGAAAACTTATTTGACAGGAAACTTCCCTGGCCTGGTGAAAGAAATAGACTTACAAGTCCAGGAAGCACAGAGAGCCCCAAACAAGAGGAACCCAAAGAGGCCCACACCAAGACACATCATCATGAAAATGCCAATGGTTAAAGACAAAGAGAGAATCTTAAAAGCAGCAAAAGAAAACCAGTTAGTTATCTTCGAGGGAGTGCCCATACAATTGTTACTAACTTCTCAACAGAAGCTTTGCAGGCCAGAAGGGAGTGGCAAGAAATACTCAAAGTGATGAATAGCAAGGACCTATAACCAAGATTACTCTATTCAGCAAAGCTATCATTCAGAATTGAAGGTCAGATAAAGAGCTTCATAGATAAGAAAAAAGCTAAAGGAGTTCATCACTACCAAACTGGTATTACATGAAATGTTGAAGGGTATTCTTCAAGAAAGGAATAAGAGGAAGAGGAAGAGGAAGAGGAAGAAGAAAAAAAAGAAGAAGAAAAAGAAGAAGAAGAAGAAGAAAGAAGATGGAGGAAGAGGAGGAGGAGAGGAGGAAGGAGGAAGGAGGAAGAGGAAAAGGAGATAAGATAAATAATATAGACAATAAAATGGCAACAAATACATATCTATCAAAAATGGAATCTAAAAGTCAAGATAAACAAAGAAGAAATCTAATGAACAAAATAAACTGATGAATAAAATAGAATCAGAGGCATGGAAACATGGAACAGACTGATGAATCTCAGAGGGAAGGGGGTGAGAGATCTTATATGCATATATGCATTACCTATAGACACATACCATAGGGTAGTGAAGGCCTGGGGTGGAAGGATCAGGTTGAAGGAGGGTAATGGGATGGGGGGGGGGGCAGAGACATATGTAATACTATCAATAATAAAGATTAAGAAAATCCTATTTTTTTTTTAAAAAAAAAGAAGAGAGTTGGTTTTTTTTTTTTAAATCAGAAATATTTGATAAGTTAATTGAGTTTCTCCTGTGCCAGCTCTGAGCTAGGTACTGGGGACACAAAGTAAATAAGAACAAGCTTCTTGATGTAAAGAACTTAAACATTCCAGGTGCAGGGGTGGTGGTGGAGGTGGTGGGGGCAGACAGACACATAAAAGGAGGGTTGTTTTTTTTCTTTTTTAATTTAATTTCAGAGAGGAAGGGAGTGGTAGAGATAGAGAGATGAAACATCATCAATGATGAGAGAGAATCATTGATCAGCTGTCTCCTGCATGCCCCCCACTGGGGATCGAGCCTGCAACCTGGGCATGTGCCCTTGACCAGAATCGAACTCGGGACTCTTCAGTCCACAGGCCAATGCTCTATCCACCAAGCCAAACCAGCTAGGGTGAGGAGGGTTGTTTCTCTGGTAACTTTCTAGAGGAGATAACACTTGAGTTGAGTTTTGAAATCTATTAGCCAGGAAAATGAAGAGAGCAGGTGTTGTCATCATGACAAGACCAATCATAATCCCACTTTTGTTGCTAGTGACTGGTTCAGGAATGGGCGTGTGCCCAGTTCTGGCCCATGTGAGGTGAGGGGGCTTCAGAGAAAAGTTTTTGAGTGCCTAGTAAAGACAGTAGACACGGCCTCTTTTTATTCCTGTGGATGTGTTTGTGTCTAGGAATGAAGTTTGAGTCTACTGCCATCTTCTTCCAACTGGAGAGGATTCAGCTTTTCAGTGAAGCTGATCTCAAGGATGGAAGAGAAAAGAGGAAGAAAGCTGGTTCCTCAGCATTTTTGAGCGTTGATGATGTAACGCCTGGGGTCCATCTTGCCTCTCCATCAGGTGAGATCATGTATTTCCTGAGTGTTCAAGCAGGTTTGAGTCAGGGTGTTATATTACTTGCAGCTGAAAGCATGCTAACTATTGCAGAAGAGCGTTCCAGGGGAGAGGGAATGGCCTTAGTTCCGACTGGCTGCCAGGGAGGCTGTGTGCAAGGGCTGACAAGGGACAGGCCAGTAGGGCCAGGTCATGATAAGTTGATGTCATCAAAAGTTTCATCTGCCGAGACCGGTTTGGCTCAGTGAATAGAGCGTCAGCTTGGGGACTGAGGGGTCCCAGGTTCGATTCCGGTCGGGGGCATGTACCTTGCTTGCGGGCACATCTCCACTGAGGGGCGTGCAGGAGGCAGCTGATCGATGTCTCTCTCTCATCGATGTTTCAGACTTTCTCTCTCACTCCATTCCCCTCTGTAAAAAATCAATAAAATATATTAAAAAAAGAAGAAAAAAAAGTTTCATCTGAGGGCAGTGGGGAGCTGGTCAAGAGTTTCAAGCAGCCAAGTGATTTATTCAAATCTGCATCTTATGAAAAGCCCTCTAGTTGCGAAGAACAATATGGGAGAAAGAGAGAGAGCATTCTCAGAAAGTTCAGTTGGAAAGTTGATGCATAAAGGGAGAGATGACGGGGCAATTGTACTGAGGTGTAGAGCAAGAGAAAGTCAGGAAATATTAAGGAGGCAGAGTTGCCAGGCTGCGTGTCCGCTGGCTGTGGTGGAGAAGAGGGGATGGGGCTCCCTCCCAGGGTTCATGGTTGGGCATTTGGGAAGACGGTGGTGCCATGTCCTGAGAAAGGCAATGCCAGAAGTAGGCTCGAATGGGGAATGAACAGTGTGGTCTGGACGTAATATGTACCTGCTGCCCAAGAGACTGAGTGTAAGGAGACCTGCTGGACGGTACGAGGTGCATTTTTTTTCTGCTAAACATCTTGATTAGCGTTGGGGAGCTCTTGCTCCAGCACTGGACAGAGTCTTTGGGGACCTGGCCAAAGGGTGGAGCATGATCCAAGTCTGGACAAGTAAATGCTTTTCCTGGAATCTGAACCTTGACTTGTCTCAAAGTATTCCATTATCCCCAAGATGAGGTTTTGTCTGAGTCTGGGCTCCCCTGAACTTAGATCCTGAGCCAGAGCCTGTGTTCAAGAAGCAGAAAGTGGTTCCGGGGGACAGGAGAGAGGAACCGGGAGGAGAAATCTAACCAAAAGTGTGTCATGTCCGTGCTGGAACCTTCTGAGGAGTAGACTAGGGGTCTCAGAACAGTCTGCAGGAGGGGTGAAGTTCCCAGAGAGGCCTGTGTCCACTGGCTCCTGATCCCACTGGGTAGGGGGTTCATCCATGCGTCCCGGGGTTGCCCCTGCATGTGTGCCCAGCAGGCTTCCTTAGGCAACTCAGGGAGCAGCATCAGAGAAGTGGGGGGCAGGAAGTGAGAGGCTGCAGCACATCTCACTGTGAGATGAAGCTCTGTCAGGGCAAATTGGGTCAAGACCTGTGCAGGAAAGACCGCAGTGGCCGCAGAGGGGAGGCTGAGAGGACTCAAGGCAAGGCACAAGAGATGGGAGGCGCGGCCGCGAAAGGCTGTCTGCTGGCTCCCGCCGCCTGGACTTTCAGAACTGCCCCCTCAGTAGCCCCGAGAGGGCCTCTTGGTCCAGTTTTTCCTTCCGTTCTGCAAGCCACGTCCCAGCCTTCCAGTGGGCTCACAGTGGCCATAGTCTGTTTCTGTTGCTTACGCCAAAAAAGAGAGAAAAAAAAAAAAGAATAAGTGTGAATGGATGCAGTACATGACATCCTAGAGAGACAACTCAAACCCAGCTGTGGAGCAAATGGAATGTTTTCCTGCAGCATTTCCTAAAGGTCCTTTGGGAAAAGGGATAGCTGAGGCACGGCTTCCGAGGGTGTGGCCTCCCTGCACATTGTCCTCCCTGAATCTTAGAGAACAACTGGACACCCAAGGGAAGAGGGTCCACTACTCTCCCATCCATCCGTGACTAGGAACAGCTGGACATACCTGGATCTCATCCACAACCCCGGATGGTCGTGCTTTTTGGGTACAAAGGGATTGTCAAGGTAGAGCATCTGAAAGTGGGCCAGCTTAGATCAGCAATTTTCAACCAGTGCGCCACAAGAATGTTTAAGACATGCGATATCTGGCTATTTAGGCAGGGTCACTGACCTCTTTTGCCTTAGATTGTCAAATAAAAAAAAAAAGACAACAGCCAACACAACAATAGCAATCCGGTGAGAATGAATTGAAATGATGCCTTTTTTTTCTTTTTGTCAGATCAACAACAACAACAACAAAGTTTTGGTGTGTGTGCCACAGAATTTTAGCAATTAGTTAGTTTATGTGTGCTGTGAGATGAAAAAGGTTGAAAATACTGGCTTAGACCAATATCTCGACCCTGGATAGGCTTCACGAATTTATGGGCACAGGATGAAATCACACGATAAGTGAAACATACGAATGTGTGCCTGTGAAGGGGGATGGGGGGAGGCACATGCATGCTTACATCCATGCCTAGTGGGCCAGCTTTCCTCAGTAGAGAGAGTACTGATGATCATTGACCAGCTGTCACTTTTAGGGAACCATGAAGGAAAGGCAAGGAGAGAATGGCAACTAAAGATAAACCGGTGACCAGAGACGGTGGTGCACCTTTTTTCATCTATCAGCATCAACGATGCTTAGATATTGGGTACCTGTGCCCCCCACGTCTAATAAAGCTGGCAGACACAGATGTAAAGTTTAATAGATCTGCACAGGGGCTAAGCCTGGGGGATATGTAATGTATCTCAAGGGAGGGAGCACTTTGTCCTGGGCAATCAGGAAAGACAGCCCAGAGGAGAAAGGGCTCTTCTGGGTCTTGAAGCTCCAAGAGGTGTTTCCAGGCAGATGATGGGGAAATAGAGACCAAGAAGCAAGGAGTGAGCACAGTGAAATCAGAGGTGAGAAACAGCGAGGGTGCTTTAGCGGACACAGTGAAAGGTAATGGCGGGAGGTAGCTAGGGAGTTTGTACCGGATCCTACAGGAAAAGGAGATTTCATTTGGGAAATAGCACTCCGGTATGCATGTTTTATATGTTTTCAATAAAACATACGTGATGTTTTTTTAAAAAAGCTCAAATGGTACCGAAAAAGTGAAAAGTAATAGCCCTCCCACTATCCTTTCCTCCCACCTTAACCTTAATAGCTTATAGGTAAGAGTTTCTTGTGTATTCCTCCAAATACTTTCTACATACCTCTCAACACATGTATGTGTATTTCCTTTTCTAACAAATGAATTCACGTTCTATATACTATCCTGGAGCTCACTTTTTTTTTTCCCTCTTAACAATGTATCCTGGACATCTTTCATATTACATAAAGGCACACCCCATTCTTGTAATAGCTTTGAACTATTGCAGAGCATGGGTGAACAGGGTAGCCTCCAAAATTGTTGTGCCCGTTTCTACAGAGACTATGCGTGTGTAAACGTTCCAGTTAGCTTTCCTCCTTGTCAACCTTCTCACGATCTTTTTTATCTTGATAATATGATATCTCACTGGCGATCTTGACAATCAGGCATTTCATTATTTTAATTTGCATTAATTAGTTTAATTATAAGTAAGGTTGCTTATCTTTTTTTAAAATATGTTTTTATTGTTTCAGAGAGGAAGGGATTGGGAGAAAGAGATAGAAACATCAGTGATGAGAATCATTGATAGGCTGCCTTTTGCACACCCCTCACTGGAGATCGAGCCCACAACCTGGGCATGTGCCATGAGCGGTATTGAACTGTGACTGAACTGTGACCTCCTGGTTCATAGGTCGATGCTCAACCACTGAGACACGGCGACTGGGCAAGGTTGCTTATCTTTATTGTGTTTATTGACCATTTGTATTGTTTTTTATGCAAACAGCTTGTTCATATCCTTTATCCACTTTTATATCTGTCAGTCTTATCTATAATAATAAAAGTATAATATGCAAATTGACCAAATGGCTGAACTGTGGAACAGCAGTCCAGAAGACCTTCTGGATGACTTTCTAGATGAAGCTGGGCTGCAAGAGCCTATTCTTGCATAAATTTCATGCATTGGGCCTCTAGTTAATTTATAAAAATTATTTACATTCTAATGAAATTTGATGTTTGTTTATAAATAAATTATAATATATACTATCTATAGTATATATAATTTATATACTATTATATGTTATAATAGTATACATAATTATAATTATAACTAGAGGCCCAGTGCACAAATTTGTGCATGGGTGGGGTCCCTCGGCCTGGCCAGCAATTAGGGCCAATCAGAGCTGGCCGGCTAGGGGAGGGACTGGGGGAGGTTGGCCAGCTGCAGGAGGTTGGCTGTGGGAGCTCACTGAACACCTGGGGAGGGAGCTCGGGAGGTTGGCTGTGGGAACAGACTGGCCATCAGGGGGCAGCTCCTGTGTTGAGCATCTGCTCCCTGGTGGTCAGTGCAGGTCATAACCACCAGTCAACCAGTCGTTTGGTCGACTGCTCCTAATGGTTGCTTAGGCTTTTATATATACCATATTTATATATATAAATGTCTTATTAACCAAACAACCGAATGACTGAACAAATGGTTGACCAGTCGCTATGGTTCACACTGACCACCAGGAGCAGATACTCAATGCAGGAGCTGCCCCCTGGTGGTCAGTGTGTTCCCATAGCCAACCTCCCAGAGTCCTTTCTCCCCAACCCCCCCGGCCCACTGGCCCCAATCTGCTCCTATTGGGACTGGGCAAGACAGCCCTGATAGGCCCCGATTGCTGGCCAGGCCAAGGGACCCCACCCATGCACGAATTCATGCACCAGCCTCTAATATGTATATAAATATATTCACATCTGGTCCTCAAATAACATTATTTCACTTGTTTTGTTATAACATTGACAAGAAGAAAAAAATATCGATCTCAGCCAGGGCCATTGTCTGTGTGAAGTCGGCGCATTCTCACGTCTGCGTGGTTTTTTTCCCCAGGTACTCCAGTTTCTCCCACTCCCCAAAGATGAGCATGTTGGATGAATCCCTGTGTCTTGGTTATCCCAGCCCCAGTGAGTGTGAGCAGGTGTGAGTGACCCTGTGATGGAAGGGCATCCTGTCCAGGGTCAGTTCCTGCCTTGCACCTGGGCTGCCCCTACAGGCACTGGCCACCTGTGACCTTGAACTGGAATAACCTGGCTGGAAAATCATCTTACTTCTCTTCACTCATCTCTCTTACTAGTAAATGTTTGCACGGCTCACATTTATTTCAATGCTTCATATTGGAGACGCGTTGGGTCATCATTCAGATGTTTGGTGATGTTTTGTGACTAGAAATATGCCGTAGGGACTTAACTCTTATTTATTGCAATTAGCTTATGATAAAATTGGTTTTCTTATGTGTCGTTTCTCTCTCTCTCTCTTTTTTTTAATCTTTTTTATTGATATCAGAGAGGAAGGTAGAGGGAGAGAGTTAGAAATATCAATGATGAAAGGGAATCATTGATCAGTGCCTCCTGCACCCCTTACACTGGGGACTGAGCCTGTAACCCGGGCATTGCCTTGACCAGGAATCAAACCATTACCTCTTGCTTCATAGGTCAACACCTCATCACTGAGCCATGCGTCATTTCTCTTGCAGGTGCTTTTTCCAAGAACCTATCAACAATGTTAAGTGAGGGCTTACTGTATATCTTTTTTTTTTTTTAAAGCAGTTAACTTTTTTTATATATATATATTTCATTGATTTTTTTTTTTACAGAGAGGAAGGGAGAGGGATAGAGAGTTAGAAACATCAATGAGAGAGAAAGATCGATCATCTGCCTCCTGCACACACCCTACTGGGGATGTGCCCCCAACAAAGGTACATGCCCTTGACCGGAATAGAACTCGGGACCCTTCAGTCCACAGGCCAGTGCTCTATCCACTGAACCACACCAGTTAGGGCTCTTATGATATATCTTAATAATATTCATTATCTTTTTACTTTGTTTACAAAACTTTTGACATTTGAAAATTTATTAGTTTTGACATTTGAAATTTTAACTATTTTTAAATTTTTTAAAAAATATATTTTATTGATTTTTCACAGAGAGGAAGGGAGAGGGATAGAGAGCCAGAAACACTGATGAGAGAGAAACATCGATAAGCTGCCTCCTGCACATCCCTTACTGGGGATGTGCCCACAACCAAGGTGCCCTTGACCAGAATCGAACCCGGGATCCTTCAGTCCACAGGCTGACACTCTATCCACTAGACTAGCCAAACCAGTCAGGGCAAAAATTTAACTATTTTTTTTTAATATATTTTATTGATTTTTTACAGAGAGGAAGGAAGAGGAATAGAAAGTCAGAAACATTGATGAGAGAGAGAGACATCGATCAGCCGCCTCCTGCACGCCCCCCACCGGAGCTGTGCCCGCAAGCAAGATACATGCCCCCGACCGGGACCCTTCAGTCCTCAGGCTGACGCTCTGTCCACTGAGCCAAACCGGTCCTGGCAAAAAATTTAACTATTTTTATATAATCTAGGAAACCTAATTCCTTTGTTTTATATCTTTCCACATCCTAAACATACTGTATTTCATTTTTTCTCTCCTTTTTGGTCTTGACTCTTTTGAAAAATAATTAAATTTATTGGGGGTAACATTGGTTAATAACATTATATAAATTTCAGGTGTATAATCCAATAATATATCATCTGTGTGTTGCATTGTGTGCTCACTTCTCAAAGCCTCTCTCATTCCATCACCAGGTTTGACCCTCTTTACCCTCTTCATCCTCCCCTCAACCCCACGCCTCCTAAAGTTTTTTATGTTCCCGAATATATCTTTTTTTTTAAACAGCTTTCTCTCTGTAAAAAAAATCAATAAAATATATATATTTAAAAAAACAGCTTCTAGGTTAATGTTATGCCTGAAAATCTTTGCCCATTCCTAGGTTACAAAGTAATTCATCAATCCTCTCCTCAGGCAATTTTATGATTTCATCATTTATGTTAAAGTCTTGGAATTTTAGCTTAGTTTTGTACGTCCTTGTGCATGCACTTTACTAGTACCTCACTCTCTTCATTGTCCCCTCTATTCCCAATTACTTCTTCCATTTGTTTAATGATGTTTGGATTTTCTTTAGCAAGAAAGAGTCTTCTATTTCCAATTTATCATAAAGCCTCATGACCAAACTGCAAGTGATAAAGACAAAAATAACAAAAAATTCTGAAGCCTGTTGGCCTGTCTGTATCTGAAACCTTTCATATTCTATTTAAGAAGGATAAGGTCAAATGTGGACACTCATTATGTTATGGAAAGGGGGGCTATGTGGGCAGAGGAGTGGAAAAAATAGTGACCAGTGCTGGTGAGGATGCGTGGCCAGGGCACGCCCCCGGATGCTGCGGGGACTGTACCTGGGAAACAGCTCTCCTGGAGGACAGGGTGGCAACCTGTGCCAGGAGGGTGCAGGTTTTTTGAGCCAGTAAATCTGCTTCTGTGGCTTTCCCTGAACAAATAACCAGAGAAGCGACCATTCACATACAAGCGAGTTTATCACAACAAAATTAATAAGAAATAGTTGTAAGTGCCATAGGTTATGATTAGATAACTTAATAAGGCTTCGGTCATGTCAGAGACTATTTTGCAGTGATCAAAATAGTCATGATTTAAAGAAATAGTGTGCCGAGACTGGTTTGGTTCAGTGGATAGAGTGTCGGCTTGCAGACTGAAGGGTCCCGGGTTCAATTCCGGTCGGGGGCAAGTACCTTGCTTGCAGGCACATCTCCACTGTGGGGCGTGCAGGAGGTGGCTGGTCGATGTCTCTCATCGATGTTTCTGACTTTCTGTCTCTCTCCCTTCCTCTCTGTAAAAAATCAATAAATATATTTTTAAAATTAAAAAAAAAAAGAAACATAGTGAATGCCATGGGGAATGTTTAAGGTGTAATTTTAAGTGAAAAAGATAAGAATGCAAACTACTTATAGACTATGAGACCATTTTTTTCAAATTCTGTGTGTATGATGTGTGTGTCTGTGTGTTATGTATACATTTGTTAGGAGCTCTAAATTTGAGCAAGTCGCTTTTCCTTTATAAGAGTCAGTTTTTATCCTCTGTAAAATGGGAGGCTGCTGATACATCAGAGAGTTGCTCTAGGGATTAAATCAGACTGAACAACGACAAAAAAACATGAAAAGTAATTAAAGACCAAAAGAAATATTCTTTTGAAAAATATTTTTATTGATTTCAGAGAGGAAGAGCGAGGGAGAGAGAGAGGGACATAGAAACATCAGTGATGAGAGGGAAACATTGATCTGCTGCCTCCTGCACGCCCCACCACTGGGGATGGAGCCTGCAACCCAGACATGTGCCCTGACCAGGAACCAAACCTGCCACCTCTTGTTGCATGGACATTGCTCAACCAATCGAGCCACACCGGCCAAGGATATCCTAAAACGCCAACCACCTCGGAGTTACAAATGCTTTAGCTTTTCTTCTTTACAATATTTTTTTTTTCAAGTTCTTTAAAACGACATAATATAATTAGAAAACAAATAAATCTGTTTAGGTCTGTAAGCAAACTGTTTCTATTGTCCTTTAAGTCAGTCACCTGGTTGGTATGTACATGATTGAATTTTTCAGCAGAGAATACACTCCAATAGTCAGAAAACTTAATAAGACATGTGGACAAAGTGGGTCTTCTGCCCAGCCCTGTTCCCCAAAGCACCCAAGGACTCTCTGTGGTGACCCTCACTGTCACCAGTTTGTTACGCTGCTTTTTCCCCAGGTGATTTTTGAGATAGAAAAAGATCCCCACACCTAGGACTTCATCTGGGATGGACAGAAGCTTAACTCCAAGTGGCTTAAGGAAATCAGGGAATTTTTTGGCTTGTGTCCGGCAAAGCCCAGGGTAGCGCTGGCTTCAGGCTGGAGGAGGTCTGGGCCCTCACACACCACAGTAGATATGAGTTCCTAAGTATTGGCCCTGCCTTGGTGGGTGCTGGCTTCATTCTCAGACAGGCTCTGCCCCTAGAGAGGCTTAAAGAGAGCCACTGACAGTTCCAGGCGCATGTTCTGCTGGCCCAGCAGGCACCAGAAAGAAGCCACAGTTCTCTGCTGGTGGCTCTGCCAGGAGTCCAGGTTTCCCCCTTATTGGCCTGCTATCGAGCACATGACCACCTGAGGACCAATCGCTGTGCCACCAAGTGCTCCGATCAGCCAGGCAGCCTGCAGTCAGCCTCAAGGAAGCCAAGAGTGAGACAGAATGAATCTCTGAAAGGAAAGGTGGGCTTTGTCCCCAAGGAAGGGGAATGAGTGCCGAGTAAGATAGTTGGCCATCACCCTGCCCACGTGCTTCTAGTAGAATATCCATTTATGGAGTGAGTTACACTCTTCTCTTCAGGGGTCCCTGTGAAAAGGGGGGCACCTGCATTCCTGCCAGGAGCTCCGCAGAGGGGTGGTGTGAATGTCCCTCGGAGGCATGAGTGCTGCTAAGCCCTCCGCCCAGCTCCTGACACCACAGCTTTCTGCAAGTTAACATCTGATTCTAAAATGTATGTGAAAAATGCAAAGAATCTAGGCAGATAGTGGAATGTTGGAGAACAAACCTTAAGAACTTACACTATCATGTATAAAAAGCAATTATAAAAATTTTAATAAATAAGACAACATAGCTTTGGCACAGATTAGACGAGTAGACCAATGAAACAGAACAGAGAACCCAGAAATAGACTCGGACACGTATGGTCACTTGATTTATGAGAAAAGGGACACTACAATACAGTGGAAGGAAAGGGTACTTTCAAAAATCGTGTGCTGGAAATTTGGATGGGAGGAGGTGGGTGGATGAACCTTGATTTCTACCGCAGACTACATACTAATGTTAACTCAACATGGATGATAATCTCAAAGTGAAAGATAAAACAAAGTTTCTAGACAAAAACATAAGATTTCTTATGGCCTTGAGGTGGGAAGAGATTGTTTAAACATACAACCAAAACAAAAACAAAAAACACCCATAAAGGAGAGGGTTGAAAAGATAAAGAAAACGAATGTTGTTAAAACTAAGAACTTCTGTTCATCAAAACATACCACTAAGAGAATGAAAAGGTAAGCCACAGATTGGGGAAAAATATTTGCAATACATATATCCAACAAAAAATTTGTACTTAGGATATTTAAAGAACTCTTATACATCAAGAATGCAAAAGCAGACAACTACTCTTTTTAAAAAACCAAGAGCCCAGCCGGGTAGCTCAGATGGTTAGGGTGTCATCCCTGTGAGGCCAAGTTTTCAAGTTTGATCTCTCATCAGAGCACGTATAAGAAGCAGGCAGAGCCGAAACCGGTTTGGCTCAGTGGATAGAGCTTCGGCCTGCGGACTGAAAGGTCCCAGGTTCGATGCCAGTCAAGGGCATGTATCCTGGTTGCAGGCACCTCACCAGTAGAGGGCATGCAGGAGGTGGCTGATGGATGTCTCTCATCAATGTTTCTAACTCTCTATCCCTCTCCCTTCCTCTCTGTAAAAAATCAATAAAAATATATTTTTAAAAAAGAAGAAGAAGAAGCAGGCAGTGAATGCATAACTAAATGAAGCAACAATTCTCTCTCTCTCTTCGCCCCCCCCCCCTCAATAAGTATTTAAAAATAAGCAAGAGACTTGAACAGACATCTCACAAATCGCTAATAAACATACAAAAAGGTGCTCCACATTACTAGTCATTAGTGAACTGTACATCTAAACCACAAGGAGATACTGTTCTACACCTGGCAGAATGGCTAAAGTGGAAAAGATGCACATTTTCAAGTGTTTACAAAGAAGTGAAGCAACTGGAGCTCTCATACGTTGTTAGTAAGCTTGTGCATTGATACAATGCCTTGGAAAACTGGCAGTGTTTACTAAAGCAAAACATAAACGTATATGCTGTGTCTCAGGAATTCCACTCCTAAATATATACCCAACAAAAATGAGTGTGCATATGCTCAACAGAAGAAATGTACAGGAATGTTCACAGCAGCATTATTTGTAATAGTAAAAAATTGGGAAACAACCCAAATGTTCATTAATAGTAAAATGTATAAATGAAATATAGCACATATGTATGCAATGGGATATGGTATAGCCAATAGCAGGAGGAGACAACTGCTATTTGAGGCAATACAAATTAATCTCTTGGGCATAATGTTGGACAGAAAAAAGCCAGGCATATGCCCAGCTGGCATGGCTCAATGGTTAAGCATCAACCTATGAACCTAGAGGTCACAGTTCAATTCAGGGCACATGCCTGGGGTGCAGGCTTGATCCCCAGGGTGGGGCATGTAGGAGGCAACTGATCAATGATTCTCTCTCATCATTTCTAGCTCTCTCTCCCTTCCCCTTCCTCACTGAGATCAGTAAAAAGGTATTTTAAAAAAAGAAGGCCAGGCACAAACAAGTACATACTATAACATTGCCTGTTATATGGAGTTCAAAAACAGACAGAATGAACGATAGAGATCAAAATAGTGGTTACTCTATAGAGGGAATGGCTGGGAGGGCACCGGAAAGAGCCTTCTGAATCTTGATCTGAGCGTGGTTATGATTCACTAAAAGGTGCACTTAGGATTTGGACAGTCTACTATTTGTAAGCGATGCCTCAATTACAAAAACAACAACAACAACCATTAAAAAGTTTAAACCACCAGTATTTCTCAATGTCCCTACATTGCTTACAGGAGAAAATCAGCTTTTTCTTCAGAGCACTGATCCCAGTCGTCATTGATTCATTGTTTGGCTTCTCTACCTTTCCCCCACTAGACTGTAAGCTCCATGAGGTCAGGACCACGACTACATTTTCACCACGGTGATCCCAACTCCTAGCACAGTCCTGGCAGAGAGAAGATGTGCCATCAATATATCTTTTAAATAAATTAATGAGTAACGGCTTTATCTTGTTCCAATAGCAACACTTCTGAGCTCCCTCTCCAGGCGCCCATCAGAGGTTTCTGGAACCTTTCTAGCACTCTCTAGCTATTGCACAAGTCTAGCCTCTGCATAAGATGCTCTGGAATGACTTTCCCCTTTCTCTTTCCTGCTTCTGCCTATCCTCCAGGACCTTCCAATCCCTCCCACAACTCGAGTCTTCATGTTTTTAAAACTTTAAAACAGCATGCTGATCATTGTGTCTTTATTTCTATGGTTCCATACCTTCCTGACTTTGAGGTCTCAGACAAATTGCTTAACTCTCTGGGCTGGTTATTCTCAGTTTGCCCGCACCCCCTCCCCACGATCTATTCTTTATCTTGCTCTTCCGTTTGTGTGCCCCAGAAGGCTGACCTCTGTGGACTACATCACCTAGGAAACCTTGCCCCTGGTTTCCTGTGGATCAACCAATGGGAACTGCCAACAGGAAGTGGAGAAGAGGGTACGAATTCCTCACCTCCCACCCCCTTGCTACAGCCCCAGCTTCACTGGGTGCTAGGGAAACCCTTTCCCCTTCAGACCTAAAGCTGGTACCAGCTCCCCACTGTTGCTAACCTTGAGGGTCTCCAGGCTCCCTTGTAGGTTTCTTTAACCCTTCCCCCACCTCTGTAAGTAGTTCCATATTAAACTCTCTTCAAAAAGCCATTCAGGCCCTAACCCGTTTGGCTCAGTGGATAGAGCATAGGTCTGCGGACTGAAATGTCCCAGGTTCGATTCCTGTCGGGGGCATGTGCCTTGGTTCTGGGCACATCCCTAGTTGGGGGGTGCAGGAGGCGGCTGATTGATGTTTCTCTCTCATCGATGTTTCTAACTCTCTATTCCTCTCCCTTCCTCTCTGTAAAAAAAAATCAATAAAATATATTTTAGAAAAACATTTAGTTGCCATCTTTTTCCTACTGGGACCTAGTCTCACATACTCTCTGACCCTCATTTGCTTAATTGTAATGTTAAATGTGATGTTAAATGAGATGGTGTCGGTGCAGTGCTCAGTATAGCGCTGGCAGGGCACATAATCTACCTTTATAACAACGATCTGGCTCCATCACTCGGCTGTGAGTGCCTTGCTCCATCTGATGGAGGCTCAATACATACATACTGTTGAAGGATAGAATCATAAAAAACTTTGTGCTTCGCTGAAGAATGTTGCAATAGAACTGTCCTAAGGTAGTGAGCTCCCCGTGTCTGGAGGTGTACAAGCTCTGACTGTAGACAGTCAACTGATGGTGACGCTGAAGCAAAGTTCAGCAGAGCATGTGGCCTGGAGCAGGGGAGGTGGGTTCGACTTTTCAAGGCCTTGCAAGCCCCAGCATTCTGGAATTCTCTGACTCCGGGAGTCCGAGGCACAAGAAACAGAACATTCCTTGGCTCAGGCTTTTGAAGGAGGAACAAGGGCAGATCTACCCATGGCCTCACGGTACGCTGGCCCAGCTCATTGGCCAGTTGGCCAGCCTCATTTATGAAGGAGTAACTGAAGTCCAGAAAGGAGAAGTGACTGGTCCCAGGTCACACAGGCAGCCCGGTTGTGCCTCCACAAGCATCAGGCCTCGGAAGAAAACGTACTGCTACAAATCCTACAAAGTGACTTCTTTCCGTGCCCGTCTGGAATCGGATGCATTTCACAGCCATGAATTCATGGGCAGGCAAGGAACCAGGCTTGCCCACGGATAACCCAGAAGGTAAGGAGACACGGGGTGGAAGTGGAGACAGGAGCCATGTCCTCACCTTTGGGGGGCCTTGGGGGCAGAAGGAGCGGAGGTCAGAGTTCCAGGGGGAGGGGGAGCGCCTTGTCCCCAGCAGGCACAGCGGGGCCGGCATCAGCACTAGCCAACAATCTCGGCAAGGGGATTCCCGCCAGGAGCCTCTGAGCTCCCTTCCCCAGCCCACACACTTCAGGGCCTTCAGGTTGCGAATATCAAAGTCGTGTGGCTTAACCTCCCTCGGGATGCTAGAAGCATCTCTACAACTTCCCATGACAGCCAGGAGTTACCCGGAGCCTCTTCTCGAGGCACTGCAGCATCCGGGCCTCCCTCAAGTCTTACTCCTCTGAGAAAGGGTGGTCCTTGCCCTAGTGAAACACCAGCAACTGTCCCCTAGACCCCCTCCTACCATTTCCAACTCTTCCCCAGTCCTCCCTCCCCTCTCATCCCCTTCCCCACCCAGAAGCCAGAGTCATGATAACAAGCGATTGCCAGATCCCTCTCTTAATGATCCTGGTTCCCCTGGGTTGGCCTTTGCCTGCCTCTCTGCCTGCTGCCCGGTGCCTCTCCCTTCTCTGCACACTCTGGTCACAGGGGCCTTCTTTCTGTGCCTCAGTCAGGCTAAGCTCATTTCTGCCTCCAGGACCTGGTGCTTGCTGTTCCCTCTGTCTGGAATGTTCTCCCTCCTGATCTTAGCACATCTAGGAGGTGCTGAGGGGTGCCCCCCCAGGGGACCTCCTCAGAGGTCCTCCTCTCTCAGCTGCAGAGGGTGTTGGTGGCAGCAGCTGTCAGTGGAGACCTGTGGGAATGGCTCCGCTGAGGATCGCTGGCTCGCCCAAGGTCTTGCTCCTTCCCGGAGGCAGCTACCCAATGATGGCTGGTGACTGGCGTCCAGAGTCCTGAGGCCTGGCCCTTGGCGGCCAGCTGGGACGCCTGTGAGAGGCTATTTGCTGCAGAGCTTCCTGGGGGTCCGCTGACTAACTTCTCCCTGGACTCCACCCTGCGTCTCTCACTGGCCATAGGGCACCGAGCCCAGGAGTGCGCCCCAACGCGCTTCCTGCAGGCAAACCTCCGTCTTCACCTCTGCTTCCAGGAGTTTTTTTTGTTTGTTTGTTTTTGTTTTAGTTTTTAAATATATATTTTATTGACTTTTTACAGAGAGGAAGGGAGAGGGATAGAGAGTTAGAAACATCGATGAGAGAGACATCGATCAGCCGCCTCCTGCACACCTCCCACTGGGGATGTGCCCGCAACCAGGATACATGCCCTTGACCGGAATCGAACCTGGGACCTTTCAGTCCGCAGGCCGATGCTCTATCCACTGAGCCAAACCGGTTTCGGCATGCTTCCCGGAGTTTGATCCAAGTCAGCATGTTGGGTATCCTCGAGATCCCTGCCACCATGTGCAATATGGCCCCCGCTCTCTGTCGCCCTACCCTATTTTATCTTTGTCACTTTCTGAAACTGCCTCTTATTTTTATTTGTTTCTTGGTGTTATTTCTCCTCCCGACCCCTTCCCCCAGAACATCAATTCCACAGGAGCTGCTCTTACTGTGCCCCCAGAGCCCATGACAGGCCTGGTGCATAGCTGGTGCTCACGAAGTATCTGTGTGCTGAACCAATGGGAGCGGAAGAGTGAGTGGGTGAAGGAATAAATGACTCTATGAGTGATGCCTGCCTTTCCTGCTCTCCTCTGCCCTGCCCCACCCCCCAGAGCCCCGGAGCCAGGCTGCAGCCCCTCCCCTCTGTGACCCTGGCTGAGCTGGGGCCTCCTGGGAGGATGGAGCCTGCAGCCGCCTTGGCTGCTTGCCCTGTATTGATCAAAGCTGGGAGGCCTGCTGGCTGAGGTCTGTCCCAGCCTGTGGGGGTGGGGGTGGGGGTGAGGGAGC
>PVJN01021316.1:0-34825 GCA_004026805.1 Lasiurus borealis | reverse complement strand
TATATATTTTTAAAGATGCCTCTTGTAAGCCCAAGACAGGTCCCCTAAGGTCCAGAGAGGCCTGGTCACTGCCAGCCATTGTAGGCCCCAGTAAGAACAGAGAGGCAAGGACAGGCACGAGATAGTTTGATGGAAGGATTTTTAGGCTTTGGTGAGGGATCTGATGTGGGGGTGGGGGCCTGGCAGAGGCAGAGTCAGCAGTGGCGGGGATAGAATAAGGACCTTCTGAAGTGCCCAACCCCGGGCTGCAGTGCAGGGTGGGGACAGACAGGCTGCGAGCGTGTTCCTCACCACACTGGACCCGTCTCTGGGAAGAGCGTGGAGCTTCAGTTAATTAAGGATTTGCCTCCCCCTCCTCCTCCCACATTTGCTGTCGGGAAACGGCCCCACCAGCCATGCAGTCACTCAAGCCAGAAGACGGGGAGTTATTCTGGGCTCCTCCACCCTCCCCACCCCCACATCCCAGCCACCTCAGGCGGGAGCCTCGTCTCCATCCCATCTCGCTCCGTTTGCTCAGCTCCTGGATCTCAACAGTAACGTTCTAGCAGGCTCTGTTTTACCGCCCTCCGGTCTGTCTCTCATGTTGGCACCAAAGCCATCTTGTCACGATGCCGATCGTGTCATGCCACCCCCCGCTTAAACCCTCCGTGGCATCCCAGCCCAGCACGGCCCACCATGCCTCGGCATTCGCTCCTTCTCGTCCCCTCCCGGGCACGCTCCTGCCTCTCCTCTCACCTGAAAATGGCCGTTATTCTGGACAGATATTGCAGTATTTTGAGGGGGAAGGACCCTGCAGAAAGTGTAAACTCCAGATACATAGATATTGCTCCTCTGCAGCCCCTCAACTTGGCTGACTCACAGGCACTTCACACTTTCTGTGTCCAAAACTAACCCCTCAATGTCCTCCCTCCTACCCCCCATCCCCCGCCTGTCCCTCCTCTGGGTAGATAGGACTCCACCCAGAAATTCAAGAAAGAGAAACCCAGCTATCCGTCCCTCCTTCCTGGTTTCTCCCTCCACACCTATATCCCATCTGCCTTTCTCATTCACATCTGCCCACTTCTCCCCATCTCTCCTGTCCACCGGGGTCCCCCTGCTTCAACCCCCACCCCTCACCTGTCATCCACACAATGGCTTTGGTTGTATTTCTCTTTTGAGGAGGTAGTATATTTACATGAATTAAAATCCAAATGGTGCTTTGGATCTAGTCTCCAGATCATATGAAGATCTCTAACAACAAAAAGACAAACGTGGGCAAAGAGCTTTTGAATCAAGATTTCTTCAAAGAAGAGATATAAAGGAACATACACACTTAAAAACATGCTTAATGCCACTAAACATGAGGCAATAAAAATCACAATGAGATGCTACCTCCCATCCATTTGGATGGGTTTTAGTTAAAAAAAAAAACAACCTAGAAAATAACAAGTGTTGGCAAGGATATAGAGAAAATGGAACTTTTGTGCACTGTTGATGGGAATGTAAAATGGAGCAGCCACTGTGGAAAATGACGCAGCAGTTCCTAAAATTTAAACATGAAATTACTATCGGACCCAGCAATTCTACTCCTAGGTATGTACCCCAAGTAATTGAAAACTGGTACTCAAACAAAGACATGTCGGTGCATGTTCATAGTGGCAATAATCACAAAAGCCAGAAGGTGGGAACAACCCAAATGTTCACTAAAGAATGAATGGAAAAACACAATGTGGTATCGACCTAATGAAAGAGTAACATGTTAATTGACCATACCTTTGTGACACCCACCAACCAAACAGGAGTGGGTATGCAAATTAACCCAACAAAGATGTTGGATTAATTTGCATAGACAGGTGCCAAGCAGCTGGGGGGAGGGGGCAGGGCAGGATGCTTGCATTGTTGCCATGGCGATGATGCAGGCGTTCTGCACCACCCCAGTCACTCCAGGCTCCTGGACAGCATGGGAAGGTGGGAAGGTGGCTCTGGCCAGAGCCAAGGCAGTGCCAGCAGCCGAGGGAAGGAAGGCCCATTCTTGAACGAAGATTGTGCATCGGGCCTCTAGTTTATATATAACACAGAATATTTTTCATCCGTGAAAAGGTACTACTGATACATGCTACAGCATGGATGAACCTTGAAAACATTATGCTAAGTGAAAGAAGCCAGACACCAACGATCGCATATTGTATGATTCCACTTATATGAAATATTCCAGATAGGTAAATTCATAGAAAAGGAAAGCAGATTGGTGGCTGCCAGGGGTTTGAGGGTGGGGGTGAGGGAAGGAGGAATTGGGGGCAACTTTTTAATAGGTAAAGGGTTTCTTTTTGGGGAAATGTTTTGAAACTAGATAGAGGTGTGTGTTGCACAACATTGTGAATGCACTACATGCCAGTAAATTACATTTAAAAAGAAAAAGAGAAAATTCAAATGGTGCAAGAGGATATGGTGAAGGTCTGCCTCCCACACCTATGATCTGGTCACTGGGTCCCGCTCCCCAGGTGTAACTAGTCTCACACTTTCTTTACATCCTTAAGGGCTTGTACCTTGGTTGCAGGCTTCTCCCCAGACCAGGCCCTGGTCAGGGCTCCTGCAGGAGGCAACCAATCGATGTGTTTCTCTCACATCAATGTTTCTCTCTGTCTTTCTCTCTCTCTTCCACTCTCTCTAAAAATCAATGGAAAAATATCCCCAGGTGAGGATTAACAAAACAAAATTAAGAAAAGACTTGTGTCCTTCAGTTCAAGGGCAACTTCTTGTATTATTGCTCTGATACTTTCCTTGCCATTATTTTTCTCTGTTCTCTCCTTCTAAAACTACTCATGGGGTGTTGAACCTTTAGGATTACTCCTCTCATTTTTGTGTTCTTTTTTCCACCCTATTGTCTTTCTCTTTGTTTACTTTTAGGGAAGTTTTCTTGACTATAAAATTTCCTACAGAATTTTTTAAGTTTTCACTTAATATGTATTTTTTTTATTTCCAGGAACTCTGTCTTCCTATACTTGTTCCTTTTTCAGCATGACCTACGGATACAGTACCTTCTCTTTGGTCTCTAAATCTACACTAATAAAAGAGCAAGATGCAAATTGGCCTTATCTTTGTGACACCCACCAGCCAATCAGGAGCGAGTATGCAAATTAACCCAACAGATATGGCAGGTTAATTTGAATACACAGGTGCAGAGCGGCCAGGGGCGTTATGCACCACCCCAGCTGCTCCGGGCATCTGGGCAGTGTGGGAAGGCAGAAAGGTGGCTCCAGGCCAGAGAGAAGGCGGTGCCAGCAGCCAGGGGAAGGAAGGCCCATTCTTGCACAAATCTTTATGCATCGGGCCTCTAGTATGTATATGTGTGTGTATGTATATGTATGTGTGTGCGTGTATATGTGTGTGTGTGTGTGTGTGTGTGTGTGTGTGTGTGTATGTATCATTCTTTTCAGTTTCTGCTGCTCATTCATTATTTCTGCTTCCTTCATTGGTCCTTTTGCTTTCCCACGTGGTTATTTTATTCTCTACCATGTTGGATGCCTTTCTCTTTGGTGACCCTGGACTGGTAACATTTAAGTGTGAGATTCTCAGGAGCTGATTGGAAGTTCTGTGTTCATGGATGGGACTTATTCCAGGGTGACTGGGTCGACCATGGGCTTTTCACCAGCAGCCTCCAAATGTTAACACATGTATGTCTTTTTCCCGAAGTGGGGCAGTTGCTGCAGGAAAGAATCTTTCCATCTCCTGTCCTGTTCTGAAGCTAGGTGGGGGAAGGAGTCACTTAGTGTGCAAACTTTCACCCTCCCCAGCCTCCCTCCGAACCAAATGTCCCTAGCACAGAGTCTCTCCGGTTCGGTTTTCCTGGAAAATAAATCTCGTGTCTCCTGCAGAGGGAGTAGGGGCTGTAAGTCTGTCTGCCTCTTATAAATACTTGTCCGTAATCCTTCTGTTTTCAGGCCTCGCATTGTGCCCCCTCCACAGCACGTGGTGCCCCAATTCTTGACGCTTACCAAGGTTCTGTGGGCCATAGCAGCCTGCTTCTCTCTGGTGTATGCCTGCCCCCAAGCACTCAGACTTTCCTCCTCTCTAATTCCTTTTTTTTTTTAAATTTTTTATCTTTATTGTTGAAAGTATTACAGATAACCCTTTTCCTCCCATTGATCCCCTCCACCTTGGCCCAGGCCTTTGTCACACTATTAGTCTGTGTCCATGGGTTATACATACACATATACACCACTCATTCCCACCTTCTCTCTGGATCTGTTTTGCTCATCAGTTTATTTTGTTCATTAGATTCCACATATGAGTGAGGTCATGTGATACTTGTCTTTCTCTGACTGGCTTATTTCACTTAGCATAATGCTCTCCAGGTTCCTCCTGTCTCAAAGAGTAAGAGATACTTCTTTTTCACAGCTGCATACTATTCTGTGCTGTAAATGTGCCATAGCTGTTTCACTCAGTCATCTACCGATGGGTACTTGGATTGTTTCTGGATTTTAGCTATTATAAATATACTGTGGCTCAGGCTCCCAGCTTTAAGAAACTTATTTTGGGGGTGGAAGGGGGGTTGCTCTACCTGCCATCTTCACACGTGAGGGCCTAGCAGCCTTTAAGTCGGTGCTAGGAAAACTGCCTTTTGTGCTCAGATCAACACACAAGCGTGGAACCACCAAAGGCTCGGAACTCCATAATGATAACAAGAGCAAAACCAACAGTAACCATTTTTAGCACCTACTATGTGCCAACATTTTGCAGGCGTTATCTTTCATCTTCACCCCAACCGACAAGGTAGGTGTTCTGATCCTCATGATTACAGATGAGGAAACCGAGACCCAGCAAGGTTTAATGACTTGTCCAGGTTCATCCCTTTGGTACATGGCAGGGTTAGGATTTCAATCTGGTCAGTTTGCCTCTAACAACCAAAGCCTTACAAGTCTACCTCCGGTTACCCAGCGGGTGGGCCTCCAGTCTTGGGTAATCAGTCATGTCCAACACTCTGCTAAATACCGGTGCTTAAAGGGGACACCGCAGCGCATCTGTTCATGGCTCCGACAAGCTCCCTTGGTGTGTACGTTCTGTCTAGGTGTTCTCATCATGTGTGTGTGTTTTAGGCGAGCCGGCCCTCCAGGTACGCGGCTCGGCCTTGGATCTGCCGGGTGCAGCAGCCATGAGTTGATTTTCAAAGAACCTCGTTCAAGAGGAAAACTAATGAGACCAGCTGCCCTCCCCCTTGCTCTCACTCCTGCTGCGTGTGGAGCTGCAAGCAGGAGCAAGCGTCGCCATGGAGATGGTGGCAGGCTGCTGACAGCCAGCGGAGGGAGAGGGAGAGGGAGCGTGGGGGGGAAGAAGCAGGGAGAGAGAAACTGGGCAGAGGCCTCCTGCAGGGGATGGGACCAGTGGGGGCTGTCTTTGAAGAGGCTCCTGGGGGGAGGGGCTGTGGGGGAGGCACTGCTCCCCTCTCCCCCCAAAATAGCTGGGTACCTGCCCTGAGCCCACCTGTCTTTCCCGCCTCCTCAGCCCTCACGTTCTCACCTCTTCCCTGGACTCACCCCGCAGGTGGGTGACTCACGGCACCTGGCTGGAAGCAGGCAGAGGCGGCACACGGAAGCCTCCCACTGGAGTGTTCAGAGGATTGGGGCGCTGGGGGGGGGGGGGAGAGAAGGGGGGTAACATCCAGAGAAGGCAGATCGGATGGACCTGGGCTCTGCTCAGGGCAGAGGTGATGCTGAAGGTCCACACCTGCCTCTGTCCCTGCCCTGCCCCCCTCCCGACCATTTCCTCTCTCCCTCCTCCACTTCCCTGCAAATGGCTGGGCCTGGGGGTGGCCCCTCAACACTGCTTGACAGGGAGGGCAGGGGGGGGGGCCTCTGGGTCCGTTGCTTTCCCTGGGCCGGGTGCCCCAATAATCTCTCCATTGCTCCCTAAATGTCCCTCTCTGCTCCACGCCCTTCAGGGGCTTCTCCTCACCCCAGTGCAGAGACCAGCCCCTGAAGGCATGGGCGCAGCTGATGCTCTGCACTGGCCTCCTTCCCGCCAGCCCTGACCCGCCTCGGCCCCATTCTCATGCTTCCCTGGCCGCACTGGCTCTCCTCCGGCCTGTGCCCCTGCGGTTTCCTCATCGTGTCATTGCCTGTGCCCTCCCCTGCCCTTTGCTCCCCCTCCCTCCTGACTGCTGCCCCTTCACAGAGCAGCGCGAGGTCACTTCCTGGGAAATACCTGTCCGGCCTTGCAGACCTGTCACTCCCCGCTAAGGCCCCCTGAACCTCCCCTGGCAGCGTTCCTTGCTGGGTATGATGTCTCTCCTGGCACTGGGCTCTCATGGATTCCCTGCACCCTGCACAGTGTCTGGCAGAGTTACCACTCAACTGGGAGGAAGGGAAGGAAGGAGGGAAGCAGGGAGAAAGGGAGGGAGGAAGGGAGGGAGAGAGGGAGGGAAGGAGGAACATCCATTAGCTGTGTTCAGGCACAGTGCCTGCTCCCTGCCCTGCCCCTGCCCAACTGGGGGGCAGAAAGCAATGTGGCTTTCTCCTGGCCTGCTGTTCCCCCATCTGCCCGGAGGCCGTGAGGATGGAGAAAACACTATGAAAATGAAAGGCTTCAGGTTACGTGAACCAAAGGCCATTTCTCTTCCTCTCAAAGACGCATTTCTTGCAGGAGGGAGTAGCTGGTCCTTCTAGCCTGAAAGGAGGGAAGCCGGTCACCAGTGGGGCCACCATCTGGCTCACATTGCAGGCCACTTGCTTGCTTCCCAGGTGCCCCTCAAGGCCACTGAAGGGGAGGAGCTTGTGGGAAAGGCCAGGAGCAGTTTCTGGGCTGAGCTCCCCAAAGGTGGCTGAGCCTCCAGCTGGGGGAGATGGGGACAGTGGAGTTTAAGAGGTCCTTGCTGGATGGAGCGATAGAAGGCAGTTCCTCTCAGCCCTGCAGTCCAGCCCCGGTCGGTGCAGAGGGCTCCGGGGAGTGAGTCACCCCTGATAAACCCGGGCCGAAGAGACTTTGATAAGGTACAAGGAAGGGTATTTCCACGTGGCCCTTCAACGCCGGTCTCTGGGTCAAAGGGCGTTCTTTGGAAAGTAGAGGGAAGGCAGGGCGAAGGATTGTCTCCAACTTCCACTTCCTTGAACGTCTTTTCAGAGGGCTCTGAGTCAGCCCCACGGAGAAAAGCGTCTTGATGCATAATGCGCCTCCAGCTCGTTCCCTGGCTGTGTGACTAAGCACTTTATTTTCCTTCTCTGCTTGATGCACTGCCTCGACGCCGACTCCGATGATCTATTGAGGTCCCTTTCACGCTAATAAATGCTTGTGGAATCCATTAATGTCTCCTCTGTGATGCACTTCAGGGGGAGTCTCAAGTCTTGCATTTGCTGATTTTCTACCCCTATGAAATGGAGCCTGTGCCCAGGGTGGTGGTCTCCAGCCCTGCACCCCGGTTCTGGAAGGAAGGAGATGGCTCGGTGAGGCACTGTCCCCCCTCTTCCCTCAACTTCCAGCGGGTGTGGGGTGGGCTGCTGTGGGTGTTCAGAGACCAGCGCATGGTGCTCCTAAAAAAAACCTCCTGGCCTGTTAAGACTGCCTGAAACCTGTTTGGGTCAGTGGATAGAACATCAGCCTGCAGATTGAAGGGTCCCAGGTTCAATTCCGGTCAAGGGCATGGACCTTGGTTGTGGGCACATCCCTAGTGGGGGTGGTGGTGCATGAGGCAGCTGATCGATGTTTCTCTCTCATCGGTGTTTCTAACTCTCTATCCCTTTACCTTCTTCTCTGTAAGAAAAACAAATAAAATATATTAAAAAAAAAAAAAGGCTGATGCAAGAAGCCCAACGAGTTTGTTCCTTTACTGAACAGGTGCTGCACCCGGTCTTGGCCTTGGCCTTGGCTCCGCAGAGCACCTGTATGCGAAACCCTGCCTCAGACAGACCAGCCCTACAGCAAGAAGAGGCAGTGGGTCTGGGGAGCCCCTGGGAGCAGAGGAAAAGCCACAGAGCAGGGCAGGGGGCGCTGCGCATGGCCCAGCTCTAGAAATCATCACATCGCCCCATAAAACCACGGTCAGAACTAGAGTGTTCTTAGGGGTGACCCACCCCCAGCCCTCTGGCCTAACGTGCAAGGGGACAGGCTCACAGAGAGGAGGTGACCCACCCCGATCACCCCGAGAGCAGGTGGTGGGGCTGGAACAACAGCCCGGTTCTCCTGCCACAGGGAGAGGCTGACTCTGGACCTTGATTCACCTTCTGCCAGTGCTTTCCGGCTCTCAGGGTCAACCAGGAATTGCGGGATAAAGTTCGGTGGACTGGAGCTGACTCTCGAGCAGTTGCTTCCTCTGCGACACACACACACACACACACACACACACACACACACACACAACAACAACAACAACAACAAGAACAAAATGTGCTACTAGGTAAACAGGGAAGAATGTCTTATCAATCCTAACAGCTCATTCTGACTCCCAGGGTTCTGTTTGCTTCGTTTGCTGGCTTGTTTTTTAGCACGAGCCAGAGATAATCACTCCTCCACCGACCTCTTGAGACGCAGGCAACGGGTCAAAGGTCTCACTGACTTGCCAGCAGGTACTGGGATGGGAAGGGACGCCAATGGTCTCTCAGGACTGGCCATGAGGCAGCCCGCCCATCTGCACCCCCTGCCTCCCTGCAAAGGCCCACGGAGAGCCTGCGGCGTGTGACTCATGAGCAGTGGCAAGTGCACGTCTCTCAGGAACGCCCCGCACAAGCCAGTTACATCCGGGGGAGGCCGCACCAGGCGGGGCCGAACTGCAGGCGCTGTTCCCTCTTTCTGCTGGTTCTGGGCTGGCGGGGCCCTTACCCCTTTGCTGAGCCCTGGGAACGGGCTGCTCCCATAAAGGTGATGGGGGTCAAACATGAAGGCTCCTCTGTAGGAAAGGCCCCGGTAGCTTTGACAGCATGCACAGGCGCAGAGCCTCTGCCAGCTGGAAGTGAACCGTTTGGGGGGAAAAATCTAACTGTGGTGGTTTGTTCTAGGAATCCTCTTACGGGTTTGCAAATCCCATCTTCCAACAGGATTCTGTTGGGTCCCAAAGAGCCCTATTCCTCCCCAAAATGCGATCCTTCAATCAATCCAGGGCCCCCCAAAGAGGAAATGCCATAGACTTCCCATGGGGTTTGCTTGCTGCTGAGGAAGAGACAGAGCCCGTCTGTTGGATGTGGCTGATGGGGAGTCCCGGACCCAAATGGCGCCAACAGGCCTGGAGCACAGGGACCTCAGATCAACTCAGGAGGGAAAGAGAATTCACATGTGCAGTGGTACCCCGAGATACGAGTGCCCTAACATACGAGATTTTTGAGATACGAGCCTTCGAGCGAGCGACTTTTGCTTTGAAATACGAGCAACATTTGAGATAGGGGTAATCTCACGGATCGGCCGGCTGCACACGACCCACCAGTTTACCTCAACTTGAGCGTCTCATAGTTTCCTCAAGGTTACAGAATGAATTAAACTCGTATTTCAAGGTACCACTGTATTCTTCCCTTACAAGGTGTCAGACTGAGCGCTTAATATGCATGGTTTTTACTGAATCCTCAGGAAAGCCTGGTGAGGGAGGGGGGATTACCCCATTTTACAGATGAGGAAACTGAGGCTCAGGGAGGCAAACGGTCTGCCACGGGGTCACACCACTAGCAAAACACAGGGCGGCTCGACTCCATGCCTCTGTTCATTCCATGAGCCTCTCTTACAAGTGACTGTGGAAGAACAAAGGGACGGACTGGGCTCTACTCCAGACACAGCGATGACTGCCCAGGCTTGGAGTTGATTTCGTTCTCCGAGTTTCTAAATCAGATTTTAGCAAGGCTTCCCTGCGCTGCAAAATAAGCAAATCTTCCATAGCGCCAACTTGGGGGGACGCTTACTCCAATGAAAAGGAGTAATGAAATAGGTAACATTAATGAAGCACAGTCCCTTGCCTCCCCACCCCCACCTTTATCAAAGATAGGTATTAAAAGTGATACACACCAGAAACTTAACAAGATGGGAACTCCCCATGTAAAGGTCAGCTTCCACTCTTCTTGGGAACCATCTCCCTCTCTCCTTGCTCTTCCCATTCTGGGCTTCTGTTCTCTTAAGATTGGGTCCACTTTCCTGTCCCAAGGAAGATGACTCCCAAAGGAAGCAGAAGGCCGAAGCCAGGAAAAGATACGGGACCGATTTGAGGCTGCAGAGTGAGGAGATGAGGCCACAGCGGTCGATGCCGATCCTTTCCTGCTGGCCTCCACTTGATGCCATGGACGGGTTTAAGCTGCTGCCGAGCCTTCCGGCAGCGTGATTGTGGAGAGGCAGGGGGTCTAGAAACACCCACTCATGACAAAATAGCAGCCTTTGTCCTTCGATATGCCCTTATTTGTCCTTTGATATTCAGTGAGCACAAACCCTCCGCCAAGCACAGGGCTAATTGGTGCAATGGGATTCAATGAAGAGACACTCAGACTCTGCCCTCAAAGAATCTAGAATTCTATGGGGGGAAAATAATGTGCACATCACGCTTAAAAATAAGGCAGCCTGTTAAATTCCATTAAAAAATAAAGCCAAATGACGATTCCTTAAATAGGAAGACAATTCCGGCACAGGCTATAATCTTAATGAACCCTGAGGACATTATGCTAAATGAAATAAACCGATTACACTTGAGGACATTATTCTAAATGAAATAAGCTGATTACAAAAAAAAGACAAATAAGTGCGGGTCCCCTCAGAAGAGGTACCTAAGTAATCAAATCGATCGAGACAGAAAGTAGAACTGTGGTTGCCAGTAAAACGGGGAGACATTGCTTCACGGGTATAGAGTTTCAGCTTTGCAGGATGAAACAGTTCTGGAGACAATGTGACTCTGTTTAACGTTATTGAATTGTTCACCTAAAAATGTGTAGCCTCAGCCCTCGGACTGAAAGGGTCCGGAGTTTTGATTCCTGGTCAAGGGCGTGTACCTTGGGTTGCAGGCTCCACCCCCAGCCCTGATCAGGATGCATGCAGGAGGCAACTGATCGATATGTCTCTCTCACGTTGATGTTTTTCTCTGTCTCTCTCCCTTCTTTCCACTCTCTTTAAAAATAAATGGGAAACTATCTTAGAGGGAGGATTAACAAAAATACAAGACAAAACAAAATGTTTAATTAAGATGGTTAGTTCCATCCCAGGTTTTGGCACCAAAAAAAAATTTTTTTTTAATATTTAAGATGGTAACATATATATCACATGCATTTTAGCATAATTAAACATTTTTTTTAAAAAGTAATAGAAAAGAATTACTGTCGACGTGCAGAAAATAAAGCAATTCTATATCTAACTGGAGATAGCAAAGAAGGCTTTGTGGAGGAAGGAGGAAGGGGTGGGAGCTGAGTCTTCTAGAACAGATGGGCTAAAGATGGACACAGAAAAGGGCATTTCAGGTGAGCAGAGCAGCAGGAACAAAAGACCATCTTTTTTTAAAAAAAAAAAAGAATTTAAAAATCCAGAAAGTTCTGCCTTTCATTGCAGCAACGCTCCACAGGCCCCTTTCAGTGATCAAACCGCTGGCGCCTGTGTCTGTGACTGTCCTGTGACATCTCAGCCAGGCACGGCGGTCCTGCCCGCTCTCTCCCTTCATCTCGCCCGGCACGCCTCTTCCTGCCTCTTGTTCTCCCTCTCCCTCTGGGGCCTTTTGAACCTTCTGACACGCAATCCTTGACAAAGGCCTGCTTTCAGCCCAGAAGCAGGCGGCCCTGAGGTCTCTTTAATACAAACACCCGGGGACGCGCGCGCGCCTTCATTAGCGGACCCTGTTTGGATGTTCTTTTCTTCCTCCTGAGACACCCGACGTGTCAGGAGGAATCGCTTGGTTGCTCGCCACAGGCAGGTTTCTGCGGACAGAAGTCTCTCGGACACACATTGCCCGTTCTGCCGGCCGAGGGTGGATTTCTTTGGCGGCGGCAGGATTGGCAAAGTCAGAATTCATTCCTGCCCTGGTTGATCAGAGAGATGCGAGGCCAGACTCCTCCTGGGCCTGCTGAGCCTGGTACCCGGGCCGGCCAGGCCACCCCTGGAGTCAGGGCCTCAGGACTCAGGGAGTTCACACGCCCCTCTTTCTCCTGCCATCAGCGCCAGCGGCCAGCAACGACATGAGGGAGAGAAGGCCCAGGCCGGGCGCCACTCTGACATCTTGTAGGAATTGCCGACTGGGGAGCGGAGGGGCCGAAATCTAATTTAGGGAGCATCGTCCTTCCTTCCTCGGTGTCTCTTCATTTCCACTGGAAATTACAACCGCAAGATCATGGGCACAGCCAAGCCCAGCAGGATGCCGGAATCCGTGAGCATCAGCTGGCGGCTGCCGGCTCGGATGATCCCGATGGAGAACGCATTTCCTTTCAGGAGTGAAGTTAACCATTAGAGAGCCCTCTCTGAGGCAAGATAAAAACCAAATTCCTGTTCCCTTCACAGCTCCCACCCACAGCGGCCATGTGCCTGGACCGTGTATGCTGACTGACCAGCTGACTGACCGACGGGGTGGATACGTGAATAAATGATTAAGCAGTAAATTGGCAAGGAGGAGGAAAAGGGAAGGAGAGAAAGCGTTTGCCGTGATGAGACGGAGGAGGATGGTGGGGAGGGAGGGAAGAGGGGCGTTTTTGCTGAGCGTTTTTTCCTTCTGGTTGGGTGGGGAGAACACAGGGGAAGACCTTGCTGTCTAAAATGTTTTGACTCCCTAACATCCCCTACACAAACCCACCAACAAAAACAAACAACAGTCCAGTTTATCAGTCCATCGGATTTTACATTCCATACATCTGTGAGATGAATTAAATCACATTTGATTCGCATGAAAGTTGCTAAAGATAAATGTTGCCTATTTTCCCCAAGTTGCTTTCTCATGACCTACTTCTCTCTCTCTCTCTCTCTCTCACACACACACACAGCTTGTAAATCATTTCCAGCCTCCTCAAAGCGAGTTGGCTAGATAAACCAGCTAGCAATTACCTTGACCTAGCTCAAGGACCCTCCCGCTCTGCCTCTCAGCCCCACACAGAAGCCCCCTGCTTATTAGGGTGGCCAAAGACCCGCCCTGGCATCTCCCCCTCCCTCCCGACACACACACTCCCGCTGTAGCAACGAAAATAATTTTATGGTTGGGGGTCACCACAACATGAGGAACTGCATTAAAGGGACGTGGCATTAGGAAGGTTGAGAACCACTGCCACACACCCATCTACAGCTCCGTGCTGGGCAGGAAAGCGGCAAACAAGTCGCATCTTTCCTTCTGGGCGGGAGGGCTGGGAGAAGGCCCAGGGTGCAGGTTGTAAGCGCTCCCCTAAACCTCAAGATGAAGTGGCTCACGCCGCCTTGCAGGGCCTCCCATGGTGGTTCTGGACGTGGGCTCAGATGGTCTGTGTTTCCCTTGCCCTCTCTCCTTCCCACCCCTCACACCCCAGGAACCATTCCCCCGGACCAGGCACCACCACACATGGGGGGGGGGGGGCTGGCCAATGTGCCCGGTGTCTGAGTGTCCCCTGCCTGGAAGGACAGTCCCCTCTGGAAGGCACCGGGTGCCATGAGAGGAGCAGCCAAGGCTGCAGAGGCTGGTGCTGAAAATGCCAACTTGTGTGCGGGATCCTTCTTGGATCGGTCAACTCTCCCCTCCCCACAGTCTCCACCAGCTGGGATTGGATGCCATGGCCACGAGCATCATGTGAGACGGAGAGGAAGAAACTGTGTACCGTTTTCTGGTACAAGGACAACAAACCCAGATAATACCAGCCAGACCCTCCCAATGTTCCATAATTCGGCTACAAATAAACCCTGGTCTTGCTGCCTTTCATTTTGAAGATAATGGTAGCTGTGCCTCATCAAACGCCCAGTAGGTATTCTCTGTGCACTGGCGCTTAGAATCCTCCAGGTGGGAATCAAGGTTTATGGAGCTCCTACTGTGTGCGTCGGACCATCTGCTGGATTTACATCCACTCATCAGACACACACTTTCTTTCCAGCCCCAGGAACTGGAGGTGGTCACCCCTCCCAGCCTCCCCTCAGTGCTTCCTTAGACCAGACATTGCAAGGCACATGCCCAGGTTTCGGGCTCGATTCTCCAGTGTGGGGTGTGCAGGAGGCAGCCGATCGATGGTTCTCTCCCATCATTGATGTTCCGGTCTGTCTCTCTCTCTTCCCCTTCCTCTCTGAAATCAATAGAAATCTTTTTTAAAAAGACATGTACAACGGAATCCCCATCTTCAACTCCCCCCACCCCGCCCCCATGGCCCCCCTGCTGTACCAAGAAACACCCATTCTCCTCAGCAAAGAGAGTTGGGCCTCGGTGGGAATCACTGCCAGGGAGAGATGGGCTTCATTCAAGAATCTGCTGAGCGGAAACCGGTTTGGCTCAGTGGATAGAGTGTCGGCCTGTGGACTGAAGGATCCCAGGTTCGATTCCGGTCAAGGGCATGTACCTTGGTTTTGAGCACATCCCCAGTGGGGGGCGTGCAGGAGGCAGCTGATCGATGTTTCTCTCTCATCCATGTTTCTAACTATCTATCTCTCCCTTTCTCTCTGTAAAAAATAAAAAAATAAAAAAGAATCTACTGAGAGGCAGAGGGGAGGGAGGAAGTGCTCCAGGTGCCCTGTCAGAGCCCGTGCCAACAATACGTGGGGACCCAGCCCGCAGTTTCTTAGGGTGGCGCTCCTCTGTGTGACCTTGACCTTATGACGGGGAGCCGGTGCTTCCTCCAGTCTCCAGGGCCCGGAGCAGCACCCCAACCCAAAGTGTTCCCCCATTACGTGTTATGAGGGTGACAGCCAAGCCTCCCGATTTTGCTGGAAAATTCCCATGTCAAGTATGCTGTCCCATTGTTCCTACCCGCTCACGTGCCTGTGTCAGACCAAGCTATTTCTGATTCAGAAACGAGGATATGGAATTTTACTCTCCAAGAAACACGTCTTTGTTCTGGCTCTTTAGAAAGCCCCCTAAAGTGGAGATGCTATTACAAGGACTCAAGTGCAAATTGTGTACAGTGGTACCTAGAGATACAAGTTTAATTCGTTCCGTGACCTTGAGGCGTCGAGGTAAACTGGTGGGTCGTGTGCAGCCGGCCGATCCGCGCGATGACTCCTATCTCAAATGTTGCTCATATTTCAAAGCAAAAATCGCTCGCTTGACGGCTCATATCTCAAAAATCTCATATGCTGGGCACTTGTATCTTGAGGTACCACTGTATTTGGAAGGTGCAGAGAGCACCCATAGCAGAAGAGAGACAAGCAAAGGAAGGCAGCTAATAAAGGGTCCGTGGCCTAGCCAGGTGCCAGGGAGGCTGATGGAGCTCATTCTCTTGGGGAAAAGTCTGGGGCTCCTTGTAAAATATACCTTTCAGCGGTAGCTCTGAAGGGTGCAAGGGTCAGCGTATTCATCACCAATGTTCATCAGTCATTGGTTACATGGTGTTCCCCCAAAGGCTCTCAGCCTGCCAGCCAATAGGGGAGGGTGTCCTGTGAGGAGGGGAACATACTAAACACCACACTGGAAGCTGGAGGCTGCGTGGATTGGCAACAGCCAAGAGATGCCATCAGGACAGGGTAAGTGTTCTACCACTTCTCACCTCGGGGAGATGGGTCTGTCATTCACAGCCAAGGGGCTATGGATTGTAAGGACTGAGAGCCAGGTCCTGGAAGAGCAGGACCCAGGATATAAATCAGTGGCCGAAAGGTTGAAAGCAGCTGAAACCGGTTTGGCTCAATGAATAGACGTCAGCCTGTGGACTGAAAGGTCCCAGGTTCGATTCTTGTCAGGAGCATGTACCTTGGTTGTGGGTACATCCCCAGTCGGGGGTGTACAAGAGGCAGCTGATCAATGTTTCTCTCTCTCATCAATGTTTCTAACTCTCTATCCCTCTCCCTTTCTCTCTGTAAAAAAATCAAAGAGGTTGAAGCAAAAGGTACTGAAAAAGATGGTGGTTAGACATGAGTGCCAGCTCCTCCATCTCACAATCCCGCACGGTCCAGTCTTGTTAGTCCTGCAGGGACAGGAGGTAAAGTGTGCAGGACGTTTCTAATAGGTGACCTTGACGCCAACAAGAGGCCCAAAGTCTGTGTGGCAGTGTCCTGGGATTTCAGTGGGAGAGAGCAGGAGGGTTAAGGACGGATGGGAAGGGGCAGGAAATGAGTTGAGAACTAACCCTCAAATACCTATGCAGGGCAGCCCTTTGCAGTCCTTGTACAGTGGTGCCTCAAGATACGAGTGCCCTAACATACGAGATTTTTGAGATACGAGCCGTCGAGCGAGTGATTTTTGCTTTGAAATACGAGCAACATTTGAGATAGGAGTAATCTCGCAGATCGGCCGGCTGCACATGACCCACCAGTTTACCATGACTCGAGCGTCTCATAGTTTTCCTCACCTCAAGGTTACAGAACAAATTAAACTCTTAACTCGAAGTACCACTGTATTATCTTATTCCAGGCTCACAACAAACCCAAAAGATCAGCACCTGACCCTGGAGGTGGCCCTTAGGGTAGTGTTTGCTCAGAAAGGCACTCACTTCTTCCGGGCAATGCTCATTACACCCCCAAGGTAGGGTGGGGGCTGCCAGTCATGGTTCTCTATCAACCTGGCCCCAAAGGTTGTTCTGGGGACATGTGAACCCACATGAATCGATAAGCGGCCATTCCTGTGGTTTTCCACCGTGGAGCAGGGGAAGAGGGCCTTTCATCTTTGGGAGGTGTGTGCCTCAGGAATAACAGTGATGTCTGTCTCTTTAAAAGAGTGTCCCTGACCCTCTAAGCTTCATTATACTCCTCCAGAAAACTGGGATGAATAATAGCTGTTATTCTTTCCGTTGCAAGTGGCAGAACCCACCTGAACTGGGAGAATACTGGTTTGAAATTGCTGGTGACCATAAGCCCTTACCCTTAGCAAAGAAAAACGCTGACAAACAGAGGGAGACAGAGCAAGTTCCCATGATGCCCCATCCTTCGATGGTATCCATGAACCGATCAATTCCCCCTTTTCTCTTAAACTACCTCAGGCAGGTTCAGCCACTTGCAATGGAAAGAATGACGGCTACTATTCACCCCATTTTTCTGGAGGAGCACAATGAAGCTTGGAGGATGAGACAACCTACCAGAGACCCCCCCCCAAGCGCCCGCATAGGAGGCCTCTCTGTGTGTGTCTGGCCCCACAGTCGGGGCTCTGTACCTTCACGTCAGTTTCAGCAACACTGTGCTGGGCTGGTGCCAGTGGTGAGCTAGGGCTGGCTTTATGTGTTAATATTCAAGACATATGCAAACCAGCTGGCATCACCTTGGCAGCTTGGAATGAGCCAGGCTGGGAGTATTTACACCACAGTCATTGGCAAAGGTTACAAAACCAGGGCTTCCCCCACCCCAAGAGCCAGCTGTTAAACATTGAACATGTACATCTTGGAAGTTCATTCTCTCCCTGGACCCAAAGGAGACAGTCTCAGCACCATTCTTGGAGGGAGTACATGTCCGGTGCCCACCAGACATCTAAGGCTGGCAGGAGAGGCCCCCAGAAAGTGCTGGGTATTTGGTTGCACCCTCCTCAACCTGCATCAGGGGCCTCCGGGGCTCCATCTGGAGTCCCTATGGGCATGAACCAAGTCCCTTCTGCTTTTGATCTGACAGTTCCACTCAGCTTGAGACACATAGCGAATGCATGTTGCCTGACATGGCAACGAAGCCATGCCTGCATCCAAAGCTGTCTCACCCCCTAAAAAAGTGAGAAGAATTTTAGGGGGCACTCAAACTTCATCGCCCTCCATTTTCTTTGTGGAGTTCCCCACGAACAAAGAAGAAGGGGAGTTTATTCCTGTGAACCAGGGCATCGTGGGCAGGAGACACCTTCTTCCGGCCCAGCCCCAGCACTCTGTGATGAGGCAGCCAGGGCCATTTTTCTGACATCAGATTTCTTGTGTCCCATTGGGGCTATGATGCTTAAAAACAAAAATCAGTGACACGTTTTAAAGGAACAGACATGACTGCGCTCAAAGCAGCATCCAAATGCCAGCATCTAACCGTGTGGGCCTACATGCACGACTAGTTGAGTTTTATTTAATTGCTGTGTTTTGTGTGTGTGTGTGTGTGTGTGTGTGTGTGTGTGTGTGTGTGTGTGTGTTTCAGACTGGGGAGAGCCTTCCAGAAAAAACAAGGTGGGGGGCTTTCTGTGAGCTTCAACCAGAAACCAGCACAAAGGCAAGTCAGGGGGGGCCAGAACGGAGGTCTCCAGGTGCAACGAGGAGCCTGGGGAAGTAGACGGACTCTCCCCGGCCAGGAGCCAGGGGCCTGGCGGAAGAAGCAGCTCCAAAGCTAACATTTCCCCCACACGCCGCCTGACCGCCCGCCTGGCCACAGCCCAGCTCCAAAACGCATCTGAAAACTTTCAGGCAGCAACTTCGGGCCGTTTTCTGCAGAACTGGAGATCGGTGACCTTGGGCTACCATTTCTCCCGCCCAGGGGAGTGACCTCAGCGCACGTGTTTTTGCCGATATTCAATCTGCTACCAGCACCCCGGAGAGGGGAACAATCTCTCCTTTCAGTTTCTTTCTCGGGCTCCTCCCCTCGCAGGACCTTCGTGGGCTGAGCGATGTGGACTTGCAGAATGCTAACTCTCCGTGCTTACTGTCTCCCCTAAAGTGGAGTCCCCATCTTCGGCCCCGGGGCCCTGGTGGCTGTGGGTTGCGATCCCACAGACAAAGCGGGACTGTGGGAGCTCCTCCCGGGGTTGAGAAGGAAAATAAATGGTTGGGCACCACGCCGCCTTTGACTCACCCCGAGAACAGGAGCCAGATGCTTCCTTTCACTTCTGCTTGTGTTCGGGCTGAGAGTGCACTTCCCTGCGAGTCAGCCTCAGGTATGAGAAAGGAAAGGAAAGGATGGGGCAGTGGCTCTTGGTCCGCGCCAGGCCACAGCTGTCCAGTTCTGGAAGGCAAACTCCAAAATGTGCTTTCCTCGTATGTGTCCAAGCACCTGACATTGGTGCCTGGTTCGTCCTCCCGACACACGCTCCGGCCATCTGCTCTCCGGGAGGTGTCCGGTCCCCGTGGCCCTGCTCCGCCTTGTCTTTGGTTCTGTTTTCAGAGCGGATGTTTCACATACGTGAATGCCAAGTTTGCATCTTCCAGGCTAACTTATCTCCCTCTGTGACATGTACTGCCCCATTCATGTAAAGTGTATCATTTTTAAAATTGATTTCAGAGAGGAAGGGAAAAGGCGGGAGAAACATGCAGGATGAAAGAGAATCATGGATCAGCTGCCTCTTGCACACACACCCCCACTGGGGATCAAGCCCAAAACCCAGCATGTGTCCTGACCAGGAATCAAACTGTGACCTCCTGGTCCATGGGTGAATGCTCAATCACTGAGCCACCCCAGCAGGGCTGTCCTACCCCATTTTTTAAGGGGTGTTATTGAAAACTAGGCTTTTGAGTGGAAGTCTTTAACAACATCATTTTTTTTGTAGAAAACGTTTCATTACCAACTTGAATAACTGTATTTTTATTACAAATTTATACTCTATACACAACACACACACACACACACATACACATTACTATAAATGTGTGTTCCTACCTAATTTAAGCTTTTACAAACTCAAACCAAGTTGTCCATTAGTATGTGTAATGTGTCCAAGCCATGTCCTAGAGGGGAAACACAGAACATATAAACTGCATTATTGGGGTTCAAGGAGTGCAAAGGTGTGTTGAGGAAAGAATACAAGAAAGTGTAAAACACAGCATTCGATCGGTAGGATGCATGGGCCACCCGCCCAAGAACCAGTTTATAACCCTGACATTTCCAGAAAAACAGGATTCCCACCACAAAACTGGCCCAACTCAGAGGATGGATAACAGCCAGCATCTTAACTAGCAACTGTTTCATAAACAGAACTGGAATGACCTCTAGCAGGACGAGTAAAAAACCTTCTCTGAAGAACCGTGTGGAAAACAGTGACTGATCTTTTTACCAGATTCTACTTGGAGAGGCTCTAACCTCTGCATTTCCAGGATAAGATGGAGGAGAGACACCCATCTGGCTCCCAGGATAATCAGACGCTTCGTTCATCTTGTGTACATCTCTCACCAAGGTCAAAGGGGTCCATTTAACCAAAGACTACGTCAGTCATAAGGAAGTATCAGCCCTCCATTCTCATCGCAACCCCATGACAGTCCAGCTCTCCTGAGATGACAGACACATTATCAGGGGAAAGGGGACGAGCAAGCTTTGTCCACGGGTGAGCCTTGGGGTCATCCTCCTTAGAGGTCTCAACATCTTTGACACATGACACCATCCACGGTCCTGGAGGCAGAGATGGTCATAGGCTGGCTTTACTTACTTGCCATTTTGACAGCAAGACCTTCACTTGGGTCTTGCCCTCTGACCAGATTCAGTTAATCGGGTTAATTCCAAATTACACAAATTAGCTGGTATAATGTAGGGGAGAAGTGAAAGCAAGATGTTTTACGGTAAAAGAGAGAACAGGTAATCATCCTGCTTAATATAATAAAATGTAGAGTATCCTGGACCAATAAAATCTTGATCAATTGTCTGTTCAAGGTTCAAATAGTTCTGTCTATACGCTGAGTGGTTTTGGCCAAGTTGGTTAACCTCTCTGATTTTTTTTTTCACTCTAAAAAATGAAGCTGTGATCTACAGGTTCTCTTCCAATGCTCAAAATCCACTGTGACTATGCTATCCAGGGATGCCTTTGCCTTCAATAAGTGGGTTTTTTATGCAGGAAATAATTTCTATAGATATTAACCTTCAGCATCCCAAGAAATGCACAGAGCCACAAAGAGTAGGTTGGGGCAGAATTTTTCTTCTCTGGGAAACCTAAAAAGAGTCTTTCAGAATGGCCTCCCACCCCAGCCTTTTTAGTAATATTTGACCCAGAAATAGTCAAGGGATGAGAAGGTCTGAAAAAGTAGGGCAGTGATGGAAACCATAGGACTTTCGGTGCAGCCAGATTGGGGGAGCGGGGGGGTCAAGAAGCAAAGACCCAGATGAGAAGCTGACAGTCGACTGCAATGCTGTCAGCACATTATTCCGGCAATGACTGGGTCTCCAGATACCAGTTGTTTTCCAGACCTGGGCTTGTCTCAGCCCTGAAGATATCGAAGACGTGGTCCGGAGAAGAGGCGGAGAGAGGGAAGGGCGAGGTGCGTCAGTGTGGAGTGGTTACCCTGACAACAACCTGAGCCCCTGAAGGAGGCATCGCTTGTGCAACTGGCAACCAGAGCTTCCCCAGTGAGTGCGGCCTGTACAGCGAGGGCTCCCCACCCTGCCTGCGGGGCCCGGAGGGTGTGTCAGATTTGTTGAAACAACTGTAGACTCCAGCACATCACTCAGCACCAGCCGAAGACTGCACCCAGACCCTGCTCTGGGCCTCGGGCACTTGGGGAATTCTGTGTCAAGGACCTAGCACTTCAGTCTTGTCTTCCAAATGAGAGCCAGCAAGCGGGCTCGGGGACCTTAGAGGGAATGAGTGACGGGGGACGGGGAGCCCTAGGTGTGTGTGTTGCCTTTTACCTGGATCCCTGAGGAGGCAAGAGAGGCTGTGACAGCTGTGGGAGCTCTGGCTCAGTGGCCTAGCATCATGGGCACTTTTTTTTTCGTTTAAACATATTTTATTGATTTTTCACAGAGAGGAAGGGAGAGGGACAGAAAGTCAGAAACATCGATGAGAGAGAAACATCCATCAGCCGCCTCCTGCACCCCCCCCCCCACTGGGGATGTGCCCGCAACCAATGCACATGCCCTTGACCGGAATCGAACCCGGGACCCCTCAGTCCGCAGGCCAACGCTCCATCCACTGAGCCAAACTGGTTTCGGCCATGGGCACTTTCACGATCTGCTCTGTGGTCACATCCTTAGCTCAGGAAGCAAAGGGGGCTGCCTTCATGCAGGAGAAAGGAGAGCCTGGTTCACCTTGGGTGCAGAGCATCTGCCCTGCTCCATCTGTTAGAGGACAGTGGCACCCGCCGTACTCGCTTCCCCGCTACATTAGACCAGCTCATCTGTGTAATTTGTGTACCATTATTTCCTGCATAAAAACCCACTCGTGGAAGTCATCCGAGGGCATCATCTTGACGGTGACTGAAGAGCCCAGCTTCCAGCACACTGCAACCGCGGGTGGGACCAGATGGACCCAGTGCTGAAGAAGGCTCCTGCCTTGACCTTGAAGTTGCTGCTGTTTCCCAGACAGAGGACTTGAGTCTCCTCACCAGAGCAGACGGATCACAAAACCCACCCCTGGATCCAATTCCTTGTGGGGTCTCCGGGTCCATGTCCCGGGTCCCTGCACACCATTCAAGACATTCCTGAACAGGTATGAACCCCACATCTGTCCTTGGGCTCCGGTCAGCCCTGCAGGTGAAGGCAGGGGTGGGGCGCCCAGGAAGGAGGCTCACCGAGGAACACCTGTTCTGAGAAATGGTACGGATGACTCACCACGTGGCACTCCTCCCTCGGACTTAGCCCCGCTTCTGCGCCCTGCCTACTGGCAGGACCTTGGCGAAGTCATAGAGGGTGGTGGCTCTTGGATGAGTCAGAAGCCGAGAGGCGGAACACTTACAGTCCCGAGGAACCCACGACTTTCTCAGAAAACAGCAGGCGAAACTGATTTCCATTCATTCTTCCTCCTTCTGCTCTTCGTTTGCCTGCGGTGAGGACCGCAAGCGCTAATATGTTTTTTTTCACTGCTTCCAAAACTGTTGTTGAAAGTTTCTGGCATGTATTAGACACAGAAAGTTAACCATTTGTTTTATCAATGTCAGTGGTCAGGTTCTATAGAGCATCATCTACATCTACACCATTCAATATGGTAGCCACCAGCCACACTTGGCCGTTTAAATAAAGTTAATTAATGTTTAACATTTAGTTCCCCATCATACTAGACACATTTCTGGTGCTCACCAGCCACATGTGTGAGTGGCTACATTATTGGACAGCACAGATATATGTCTCTGTCATCACAGGATTCCTAGCTATAAAGAGGGAATATGCTAATTGGCCATCACTCTGTCACAAAGATGGCTGCACCCACAGCTGAGACCAAGTTCCCATAAGGAGCCTTAAGGAGTAATCAGCAGGGACCTGAGGCTATGTAGGGACCCATGGGGTTTGACAGGGGACCTCAGGGCATGTCCTCCACCTGGCAGGGCTTGACAGGGGACCTCAAGGTCTGCTTCCCATCCTGGTGCTGGGCTAGGGGACCTCAGGCTGCTCCCCTTACCCCAGGGCCAGACCAGGGCACCTCAGGCCAAGCCCCCCACTAGGTGGGACTTGACAGGGGACTTCAGGCCACACCCCCTACCCTGGCACCAAGCTGGGGGACCTCAGACTACACCCCCCACCTGGGCTTGACAGGGACCTCAGGCCTTACCCCTTGCCCTGCTGCAGGCCTGAGACCTCAGGCCTCACATCCTGCCCCAGCACCAGGCCAGGGGACCTGAGGCCATGCCCCCTGCCCAGTGGGGCTTGATGAGGGACCTCATGGTGCGCTTTCCATCCTGGTGCTGAGCTAGGGGACCTCAGGCTGCTCCCCTGCCCCAATGCCAATCCGGGGGACCTCAGGCCGCACCCCCTACCAGATGGGGCTTGACAAGGGACTTCAGGCCACCCCCCCACACACACGCTAGCACCGGGCCAGAGGACCTGAGGCTGCGCCCCTCTGCCTGGGGGGGCTTGACAGGGGACTTCAAGGTGTACCCCCAGTGCTGGATCAGGGGAACTCAGGCCATGCCCCCCAGCTGGGCTTGTTGGGGGACCTGAGGCTGCACCTCCCTGCCAGTGGGATTTGATGGGGGACCTGAGGCTATGCCTCCCTCCCAGTGCCAGGCCGGGGGACCTGAGGCTGTACCCCCTACCCTGGCCTGGCGGGGTTTGACAGGGAACTTCAAGGTACACCCCCCGCCCCGGTCTGGGCTGGGGGACCTCAGGCCATGCTCCCATCCTGGTGCCAGGCCAAGGGACCTGAGGCTACGTCCCCTGCCCTGTGGGGCTTGACAAGGATGGGACTGGCCAGGTCTGGATCTAGCCCAATGGGAGGATGGGACGGCCAAATCTGTGACTCATTCCATTTTGAGGCACATGTGGGTAGGAGGGGACTTGACTCTGGGTCCCATGGTGCACCCCAGACTCTGACAGGAGGAAGGTTTTCATATACATTTTACTAATTTTCTTTCATCTCAGACACTTTAGAGATGAAAGGGCAAATAGCAATGTTAAATGATTTCCTCTAATTAATCCCCTTTTCATGTGCACAAATTTTGTGCACTGGGCCACTAGTTCCTATATGACAGAGAATAAATACATAAGCAAGTGTTAGCGATCCACTCAACCACTCATTCATTTGTTTATTCTACAAGTATTAATGGAGGGTTGGCTTTGTGTGAGCATCTTTGGGGGAACAAAGATGAAAAAAAGGTGGTCCCTGTACTTCAGGGGACCTGAAGCTGGTTGGGAGTACATATGTATAATAAAAAAATATAGGGCGTTTTTTTTTTAATCCTGGGAATGAAATAGCTACACATAAGAGAATAGATTACATATATATAAAGGTCAGCTTTAGAGAAGAAGAGCAGAGGAGGGTGTCAACCTATTTGGACTTGAGCTTGTAAATCTCTCATTCAACATCTGATTGTAGATGTGTGGATAAGTTAGCTTAGATCTGAGTGACAGGTGTCACAGCCACAGAGCTATGCAGCCAACACAGTGGTCAGCAAACCACGGCTCACGAGCCACATGTGGCTTTTTGGCCCCTTGAGTGTGGATCTTCCACAAAATACCATGGCCTGGGCGAGTCTATTTTGAAGAAGTGATGTTAGAAGAAGTTTAAGTTTAAAAAATGTGGCTCTCCAAAGAAATTTCAGTCGTTGTCCTGTTGATAATTGGCTCTGTTGACTCATGAGTTTGCCGACCACTGAGCCAACAAAAGGGAAGCTCAGGCCCAGAGCTCTCCTAGAACTGCCTGGGGATCTCAGGCCACGCCCCCATCCTGGTGCCCGGCGGAGGGCAGTTTTGTGAACACAGCTGGATGAGAGGGCCATTTTCTCAGGCAATCCTAACCAGAGGACATGAGTAGGTTCATTTTGCCCTTCGCCTCCTAGAATTCTTGAACACTGTGCTTCATCAACCTCCTGAGGAAGTGGTGAGCAACCAGCTGGCTCTTTCTCCCGCACAGCTGCTCCTTGTTTGAAGGATTTTCACCGAGTGATTTTAAATGTTTTTACAAGGTGCTCAAATTGGGTAACCACACTTAATATGCAGAAAAGCAGGGTCTGGAGAAGCGATCACAGAGCACCAAGAGGGACTAGTGCTCAAGGGCTTCCAGCAAGGTCATCTTAGGGAGCGAACGGCTGAGGGAGAAAGACATCAACATGAAGGCCGACACGGGCTTTACTGAATAGAAATACAGTGGTACCTTGAGATACGAGTGCCCTAACATACGAGGTTTTTGAGATACGAGCGGTCGAGCGAGCGATTTTTGCTTTGAAATACGAGCAATTTGAGATAGGAGTAATCGCGCAGATCAACCAGCTGCACACGACCCACCAGTTTACCGAGACTCGAGCGTCTCATAGTTTCCCACGCCTCAAGGTTACGGAACGAATTAAACTCGTATCTCGAGGTACCACTCTATCACCTGAAAATGACAAGTCGCATGGGACTGAAGCACAGGTGGACATGTAGAAACCTGAGTCAGAGCCCCCTGAAGGACAAGGGGGGATTTACAGCCTCGGGAAGTTGTCATGACTTACAACTGGGTGACAAGGTGCAGCTGCCCTCTAAAGGTATTTATGAATTTGTTATGAATTTATTTATTATTTTTTAAAATCCTTAACCCCCCCTGAAACCGGTTTGGCTCAGTGGGTAGAGCGTCGGCCTGTGGACTGAAAGGTCCCAGGTTCGATTCTGGTCAAGGTTGAGGGCACATCCCCAGTAGGGAGCATGCAGGAAGCAGCTGATATTTCTCTCTCATTGATATTTCTCTCTATCTCTCTCCCTCTCTGTAAAAAATCAATAAAATATAGAAAAATAATAATAATAAAATCCTTACCCATTGGTGCTAGAGAGAAAGGAAGAAAGAGGGAGGGAGAGAGGGAGAGAAACATCCAGGTGAGAGAGAAACATTAATGGTTGCCTCCTGTAGGTGCCCTGACTCAGAATTGAATCCATGACTCTTCAAGGGCACAGGATGATGCTCTAACCACTGAGCACACCAACCAGGACTGGGGGTAATATTTTTTCACACTGGGGGGGAATCAATGAGATGGTATAAGTTATAAGACCAGGTTCTGGGTTCCTCTGGGCAGCCAGGCTACAAAGAACTATTTTGAAAACAACTATGGGAACAGGGAACTCATTTTTTTTAGTGTAATGTTTTGAAAAGGGTTCATATTCACATGATTCAAAATTCAAAAAAAATATAGGAAGGTTCACAGGGAAGGGCCTCCTCCGCACATCTGTCCCCTGTCTGCCTGGTTCCCACACCTCTCCCGCCTCCACCTGGGCAGCCATTTTGTTCCTTTATGCGTCTCCAAGAAAATGCAAATATATACTAGTATTCTCATTTTTCTTGGCGTCCCCTCCCCCTTGTTTTACACAAAATGTGCCAACGATATACACTGGTCTACCTGTTGCTTAACAATTTAATAACTGTCTTGAATGTCTTGGAATTTTTCCCTGTGGGAGAGCCATCTCATTCTTTTTCAGTTGCCTGATATTCCATGATATAGTTAGACCATCATCTGTTTAACAGGACCCTGCTAATGGACACTTAGCTGCTTCCTACACTTCATTATTACAACACTTCCATAATTAATAATCCTGGATATACATTATTTCGCATGTGTACAGTATATCTACAGTAAAACCCTAGCAGCAGAGGTTAAATAAGCATCCACAAGTTGGGTAGATATTGCTTAATTGCCCTCCAGAGTAGCTGTGCTAATTTGCATTTCTACCAGCAATGTTCGAGTGCCAAAGGAATGTGTTATCAAATCCTGGGGATTTTGCCAATGTAACAGGTAAAAATGGAATCTCGGTAGAGAATTAATTTGCATTTCTCTTATTGTGAGTGATGTTGAAGATCTTTCATACGCTTAAGAGCCATTTGTCTTTCCTTTCCTGAGATCTATCTGCCTGGCTCTATATTGTGCACCTTCTCCTAAGGAGTTATAGGCTAGGTTTCTTATTAATTTTTCTAATCAATTCCAATTTGTTTATCAAGGACACTAGCCCTTTGTCTGTACTATGAGGAACAAAGAATATAAGCATAGAGCCAATCAATAACATTCTTGCCCAAAGATGTTTTGATGGTTTCCCAGAAAATTCCTTTCAAGGCAAGGCCTTTTATCCCCACGCCCAAGCTCCCTCCCTCACCCCCCAGCACTCCAGGTTTCTGGCTCTCCCTCTTTCACGTGATTTTCTTCCTTGGGGCTTTTGTATTGGCTGTTTCCTCTTCCTGGAATGAGATTTTTCTCTCTCTTTCTCTCTCTCTTTGTCCTGGCAAAGTCCTGCTGAACTTTTCAAGACTTGTGACGCTTCGCATTACAAAGAGCAAGTAGGGACAGAAGAGAGGGACAACTGGAAACTGTGAGAATCTTCCCCTAAATCATAGTGACTTGAGGGGAGACCCAGGCTGGGCAAGTGGCCGTGAAGCAGTGTGAGTCAGTGGGCAGGGGTGTCCATGGAGACAGAGAGGCGAGGGATGTCCAGGGAGGGGGCTGACTGAGGGAGGAGGCTACTTCGGGACAGGTGAGCCCTGATGGGGGGTGAGGTGCATGCATTCAGTGCACAGTGCTTTCAGAAGGGACAGAGGACAGAGGACAGAAAACAGAACTGGGAAGGACTCGGAGTATGAATGCCAGGGACTCACGGTGGGGCTCCATCCCATTTCAGGGCATTACAAGAAGAGCAATTTCAACTGAGAACCTAGGAACCCTGACCTGAAACGGCCTGCTTTCCCAAGAACCCACAAAGGAGGGAAAGTGTGAGAGCTATCTCAACCCTTGGCAAGGGAAGTGAGGAAGGGAAATATTTACAAGAACAGAAAGCCCCTGGAATCTGGACTTTGTACAACCAGAGACAGTGAGAGAAATGGGAAAAGCTGGGGGGGGGGGGGGAGAGACTCGTGAAATGCTCCAATCCCAAACCACTCAGTAGGAATCACACCCGACCATGGACCCAGAGTCACAATACTATGCTATGCTCCAGGGTGGACAGACTTTCCACTAGGAGAGGAAAGGGGCCAGATGATGAAAACCGGGGTTCAGCTTTACAAAGGGAGCATCCCTAGCTAAGCTCCTGGGAGAACCAGCCAGCAATAAGCCAGGAAAAGTCACAAGAACTGAGAGAGAACTCCCAAGAACTTTGATAGATCCAATGATCGGTCCTCCCGTCCCCCAGCTGATGGGCCGAGTATGATGTAACCTGCACCTGCGGCCTGGACATTCCTGAGCACCTCACCAGGCACCTTATATGGACTATACATTGAACACCAATCAGCACCTGCCAAATGCCCTAAGCTCTTTTTTTTTTTTAATTGTATTGATTTTTTACAGAGAGGAAGGGAGAGAGATAGAAAGTCAGAAACATCGATGAGAGAGAGACATCGATCAGCCACCTCCTGCACGCCCCACAGTGGAGATGTGCCCACAAGCAAGGTACATGCCCCCAACTGGAATCGAACCTGGGACCTTTCAGTCCGAAAGCCGATGCTCTATCCACTGAGCCAAACCGGTCTTGGCTACCCCAAGCTCTTGATTCCTAATTACCCAAGTGCCTAATCATGTGCCTTGTATGAAGCCACCAATCAGCGTGTGCCGAGTACTCTAAGCCCCACCCCTTCCCATTCCTCCCCTCAAAAGGCGTGTTCCCCTCTGCACGTGTTGCTGTTCTCCCCTGGCGAGACAGCCTGGCAGGGTCCTTCTCTAATAAAGCCTGTCGTCCTGTTTTTTCGCCCCCTCCCCATCTCTTTCTTTCAAACTTCTGGTGGGGAGCAGCTGTTCCCCCCGGCTCATTCTGAGACTCCCCCGTGTTTCATTTAGTACACTGTTTTAGGGGCACCTGCTTTGTACTGGCCACTCCGCGAAGGCACGTATTCGTGAGGAAAGCACCAACCTGCCCCAGGGACTATTCTGGTGGGAGAGATGGACACATGCCAGTCAGTAGCAGGGTGCTCTGATGAACGTGAGCCCTGGGGCTGCGGGGGTGCAGAGGGAGGATCCTGGCCCAGACTTGGGGTGTCGGGGGAGGCTTCCTAGCACAAAGGTCTCCTAAGTCGACTGGGATCCCTTTGAGAACAGCCCACCCCTAGAGACCCCTGGAAACCCCAGGAAGGGTTAGAGCACAGAAGCACAGGAGGAGCCTACAAGGCACACGCCAGGCTTCCAAACAGAAGAGGACACGTGAGGAAATCAAACCGGAAGAGGAGTGCTTTCTTCCCTCTGACTGTCCTGAGCCAGACAGCCCCACTGCTGCGCCACTCGAACCTCTGCAGTAACGCGTGTGCAAACTCTCAGCCGAGAATAGAAGCCAGGCCTGATCACATCCATCCTCCCTCTTCTGTTGCTGACTTCTGTCTGAGCTCTGAGCCGAGGGTCAGCAGTTTCTGACAGCACCTTCCTCTCCCCCAGCTCCCTAAGTACCCTTCCTCCCCACCCCTTTCCCCCTCGCCAACTCCTTTAAGCATCTCAAGCCTTCCCAGCAGCCTTATCCAATATTTATAGGGTCTGACACAGCCAGGCTGCCTTGACCGCAGTGACGAAGGACCGGAGATGGTCAGAGCTGGGCCCTCAGCCGTGGGCTCTTGGGTGCTGTTCCCCAAATGTGCTGCTCCGTCCCCCCTCTTCAGGGTCCCAGAAGCCCTGCAGGGTGAAGACACAGCTCCTTGTTCAGAGACCTGCCCCCACCCCACAGGGAGGGGAGGAAGCTCTACCACCCACGTCAGCGCATCCTCCTTTAACGCCCCAGAGAGCCGGACCAGAAATCCTCCTTTAAAGCCCCAGAGCAGAAGCAAGAAATCCACAAATGCTTCAGGGACGGCCCACCCCCGCAGGGCCAGCACTTGCAACAGGTAAGTGGCTGTGAGTTGGGACTGCTCTCTTCCCCGCTGTAATTTAGAATTCCCCAGGCAGGGCTGCCTGTTTCATCAGGGGAAGCTACCCAGTGGGGAGGACCTGTGTGGCTCCTTCCCTCACACAGAGCCCAGCTCCCGCTGGACCCCAAATCGAGAAAGCACCCCGGGTCTGGCCGCCAGGATCTTCAAGGCAAAACTGCAAACCAGGGCAGACACCTGCATTGATTTGCCTCCAGCACTGAGAGCCAGGGGAGGACGGAGCCAACTCCAATGCTGTCATCTTGTTTGTTCAACCGAGTGACAGACAGGACGCCGCTGGCTGGCCGGCTGCATGCACACAGCCCTTCTACGCCAGCCAGAAGGGACAGCATCAGCCCCCGGGCCTCCCGGAAAGGTGGCGGGCTTTTCTGCCACGGACAGACCCGTTTTTCCAACATCCCAGAGAAGCAAGATGGTAGCATCCCAGGTCGAGGCGGAGTGTTAAATATAGCATCGCCACGGGACTCTCCCTCGCTCCGCCCTTCTCGCGGCCATCACGACTCATCAATCCTAATGCCTTTTCCTTCTGAGAATGTGAGCCATGAGAGGAGCCGGAGTTGCTGACACAGGCCCTTGGGCTGCAGGAAAAGTGAAGACAGGAGCATCGATCTCCTTTCCCGGGAAGATGAAGTTTTATGATGCACCAAGTTGGAAAGGGTCTTTCGCTGACACTGTAGAATGAGGGGTCCAAGTGAATTTTTTTTTTTTCCTCTCCTCATAGAAAGGCATTGAGCAGCTGGTGCCTTGGGTGAATACTGACTGGCAAGAGCAGACATGGGCTCGGGAGACTCTCTCTTTTCAGGAAGAACTGACAAGCCTGAGCGGAGGAACGCTGGGGACAGGAAGGCAGGAGGGAGACCCGAGGTCCAGGGCTGTGGCTGGGAGGAGACACAGAGGACCAGCTGCCTGGCGTTACAGTCCCTGTGGGGGTGTCTGGTCCACCAAGCCTGGCATCATAGCGCAGGGTTGAGCCAGCCCGCAAGCAAATATATGTGTTACTCTTACTCTCCGCTAGCTGCTGGCTCTGCTGGCAGGTTATAAACTGGTCAAGCGATGGAGCCTCTGGACCTCGAGGAAGCCAGGTAGGCTAGGTCAGGGCCCTAGAGCACCCAGGCCACATGCCTCTGAGACCCACCTTGCCCAGTGCCCAACTACGTACAGTGGTACCTCGAGATACGAGTTTAATTCGTTCCGTAACCTTGAGGCGTGGGAAACTAAACTGGTGGGTCGTGTGCAGCCGGCAGATCCGAGCAATTACTCCTATCTCAAATGTTGCTCGTATTTCAAAGCAAAAACCGCTCGCTCAACGGCTGCTATCTCAAAAATCTCGTAAGTTAGGGCACTCGTATCTCGAGGTACCACTGTACAACAAAACCCAAAAAGTCTGAAAGCTTGAATCCAGCTCTCATTGGACAGCTGGCCAGTCAACAAGCATCCATAACATACTACCTTGGGCAGGGTCAGTGAGCCCTATCGAGGTCTCCTTACAGGTCCCCTGCTTAGTCACTGATCCCCAAGGTTGGGGAAGATGGGCTAATTAAGGAGGCACAGCAGCAAGGCCAGCAGCAGGGTTCAGGGAGACACCCAGGGCCCACCCCTGGCTGGCAGCGGCGGAGGAGCAGTGTGCTGAGAAAGCTGATGTGGCCACTCCAGCGTCTCCACTGCCCAGCGGCACAAAAGGCCGTGCCTGGGCCCCCCTATCAGAGATGCCCCCTCCTCAGGCGAGCTCCATGCTGGTAGGCCGGGGCCAGAGCAGCGGAAAGATGAGGGGAGAGCGGCCAGACCCTCCCGTGTAAGAAAGCCTGGATCTGATTGTCAGAGGTCGTGCTTGGCACCTTTATTTGCCCACCGGATTTGGAGTGGGGCCTGCAGGCTGGCCGAAGGGAAGTGACATATGCAAATGAGTCCATCACGTGCCTGCACGGCTGAGGCCAGACTGACAGCTTTATCAGGCGGTGCCGGACTCTCTCTCTCTCTCTCTCTTTCTCTCTCTCTCTCTCTCTCTCTCTCTCTCTCTCTCTCTCTCTCTCTCTCTCTCTCTCTCTGGGGGCCCTGCTTATAAAGAGGCCGGGCGTTTGCTCTTGTCCTCTGGCAGCTCTCCAGCTCGCCCAGGCGTGACTTAGCAAAGGAAACGGGGTTTGGCTTTTGTAAAAATGCTGCTGGTGCTGGGAACGCTGCAGCGAAGACAGGCTCCGGGCTGCATTACTGAATGGCGTGGCCGTCCCCATCGCAGCCTCTCTGCTCGGCAGCTGGACGAGCAATTTGAAGAATGCACCAGCGCCAGGCCGGGTGCCCCTCGCCGGGATGCGGAGCCAGATTCCAGTCGTGCTTGGCCTGCTGCCAACACGCCCAGGGCACCTGGCTCCGCTCCAGGGTCACGGGGACCGTAGATTTGGGCCAAGGGATATCTCGATGATCTCCAAGATATTCTTCTTCAGAAACCCAATCTTAACACGTCCAAAAACAAAATGATGACTTAACCCTAAACCAGCTTCTTCTTCTGTTTCCCTCCCCCCTCCTCCCAGCCCCCTCCCCTTTTCATTTTAGGTGCCAACCCGCCCAGCTGCCCAAGCCCGTGCCTCCGCCTCACACTTGACTCGTGTTGCCTTCTCGCTCGGCACCCCGAGATCCGTCTCCCAGGGCGGTTTACGGAGCCTCTAAAATCTCTCTCACGTGTATTTGATCGCTTCCGTTCTCGCTGCTGCTAACTCGTTGGACTGTTCTCACCTCTCCGCTGGATTCCTAACTACCCCATTTCCCTGAAAGTAAGACATCCCCCCAAAATAAGACCTACTTCCAGTTTTGCCTCTTGCTGTCATAGAAGGCATCTCCCCCCGAAAATAAGACTTCCCCGATCATAAGGCCTCCCCCGAACAGAAGGCCCCTGAAGCTGCCATCAGGCATCTGACTCCTGATTTAAAGAGAACTCGCCCTGCCTGAACAGCTCTGGCTGCACTGCGGCCAATCAGTGAGCTGGTTTGTGATGACAATGACTACCGTACCATACACAGGTAATGAATTTCTTTTTTTTGTTCCACAATAAATGGGTACCGTATTCTTCTTCATGGAAAAATAAGGCATCCCCTGAAAATAAGACCTAGCGCATCTTTGGGAGCAAAAATTAATATAAGACACTGTCTTATTTTCGGGGAAACAGGGTAGTCCTTTCCGTCAGGCTCCAGTCCTCCAATCTAGTCATAGTATGGTCTACCCTTCCTTCATGGCTGTTCCTTTGAGGGTAAAGTCTAAACTCTTTAGCACGTTAGTCACAAAGACTGAATAGTCAAAGTTTGAATAGGAGCTCTGCCACTTGCAACTCTATGACTCTGGACAAGTCCCTTAACCTATAAAATGAGAGTAGTAACAACAGGGAGGATTAAATGAAATTATATATATATATGACACAGTTCAGTCTCTGGTATCCAGAAAGTTCCAGAAACGCTCACCTTGATTCAAACCCCGGCATCCCCTCCCTTTCCACCTTGCTCTCCTGATCGGAGGGTTCTGTCCCGTGCAGCCACACGCATCCCCGAACTCTGTTCTGCCCTCTCATATGCTTCTGCTTTTGCAGATTCAATTCTCCTGCCTGGCATGACCTTGAACTCCCTGTCTGGCTAGCGAATTGCTACTCCTTTATCAAGGCCCGTCTCAAAGGCTACCTTCCCTGGGATCCCCTCATGTTTCCGTCTTTGCATGTCCACGACCTTTGCGCTCTATATTACTATATGACTCTACAACACGACTGTGACCTATTGCCTTGAAATACTTGTTCTCCTGGGTGCCTCCCTTAGGTGATGGTACAGAGAAAATGTAGCCGTTCAAACAAACATCCCTGTGGCATCTCTCGTGAACGAGGCACTGTGCAGGGCACCACAGACACAAAGAAGTCAAATGCATCTTTACTAACATCCGTATTAATCAGGTGCTCACTTGCAGACAACAGCATCCCCTCTGGTTTCAGCGAAGAGTTTTATGATAGAAAACTGGTAGCTGGCAGAATCTGGGTAAGGGGTGGAGCCAGCCTTGGGGTCTGTACCAGCAGCAGCAATGGAGCTTGGGACCTATGCAGACTCAGAAAAATAACCAATCGCACCAAGGCAACGTTCCCATGGAAACCCATCACCACAGCCGCCCTGGGCTAGGGGTTGGACCGAGAAACCCAACTGTACCTGCCCCAGAGAAACCGGATGTCACCATCCAGCTTGCCAGACGACCCAACCTTCCTTGTTCGCTTCTACATGAAGCCTCACACAAGTACTAGCGTATCTGCTTGATGGAACTCACATCACATTTCTACATCTTAGCTACCAGGGAGTCTTCTACCTGCCACGTTTAGCTTTCCAGCTCAAACAAGAAAGCAGGCTCTGAGGGGTTGAGAATGGGTGCTGCGAGAGCCAAACTAGAACATCCTGGCTCTTGCGGAGTCCAGCTCGGGAGGGGAGGCAGGGAAGCAGGCAGACACCAGAGCGTGCTCAGCGCAGTGTGGAGGCTGAGAGCCGGAGAAGTAGTACCAACCAGGTGAGGGGCTTTGCGTGAAAGATAAAGCCTGTGTGCCAAGTTTTAAAAGCTTGCACTTTATTCCCAAGGCCCTGGGAATGGTTTCAAACAGGCAAGTGAGACCATCAGATTCAGTTCTGGACCCATCTACCTAGATGAGGAAGAGGGAGGGGACTCGAGACAGGAAAGCCAGTTAGGAGACCGTGGCAGTCATCTGGATGAGGTGCTGGTCATGTG